>BGPR01003016.1:126906-147999 GCA_013235015.1 Araneus ventricosus
TAAAAAAATCCTTCCTTTTCTTGAGCATAAATCAAAAGAGTCTTTATACTTGGAAACTGTGCCAGTGGCAAGAATAGTTCACTGGGCATCAAAAATACTAACGTTTCTTTCTTTGTTGGTGGAAGTAGTTACTGGAAAAAGATCAAGGCCTGAATTTTATCTCGTCCCATCTGTTATGGTGAACGGAAGAAGCGCTGCGTAAAAATTTATTGCCGGATAGCATTTACCGGATATTCGTGACTGCTAATGTGTATCTTGCGGCGCGTGTACGAAGTCCCACAATAACGGAAAACTATTAAATCCGCATCCGGAAATGACAAGCGGAGGTTTAATTCCCAATTAAACCAGGTTTAATTATCGCGCTTTGTTAGAACTGATAGCCAGCTGTTCATTAATTAATTTCTACGTTTGCGTAAACTTTTGTATTTGCTCCAAAGCGTTTGTTTTGGTTTCATTAGACCGAAAAAAAGCATTCAGTGAGTCTAATTGGGAATGAAGATAGGCTGATGAGTTAAAAATAATTTTGTTGATCTGTACAGGAACTGGATGACCGTCGTCTTTTTCATTTCTGAACTGTATTTGTTTATTAAAGGCATTTTTTGGATTGAATAAGGTAAAATTCCGTGTACTGTTCATTCTCAGATATGGAAACCCTCCGTGCTTTTGCGCATGCTCCAGGCAGAGTTGATTTCACTAAAATAGGGGCGAAGTGATAGATGTTTACAATCGAGAGATGTTTACGTTTTACTTACCAGCATTTAGAAACATTTTATTTTCATTTATTGATATTCTGTAAGTTTGGAATGTTTTAAAATATTACTTATTAATTTTTAATGAAATATATAAAATATATAAACGATCTAAACAGAACTCCGGAAAGGCACTCATCTTAGTCGCTATTTGTCATACATTTCCGTATTAAAAGTGTCAAGTCGCGGTTTTTTGAAACGAACAGTATATCAGTATAAAAGGGTTCTATCTTGCATTTCAGCAGATAAACGTATTTCGTGAGCCTAAGTGAAAAAGAAAATCGATTTCAAAAATGAAAGTCTTTCGGTACAAAAACGGAATGCCTATGGTATTCAGTTTTGTATTATATTTGTTTAATATAAGCATCTTTGTATTAGATGTTATTAAATTCCGTTTATAAATATAAATGTGGTTCATGCAATAGTTTTCTATAAACGATCTATTTTATTTAGTCGGCAGAAAAGCATGATTACCAGTACACTTCATGGAAGTAGGAATAAAAATTAGGAAAGCGAGCCAGGTTGCATATTTACAAACCCTACCCTGATACACCAAAGGCAGGAAATCGGACAATATCATTGGCTCGCTTCGGCGAGAGCCGGTTACAGCATTCTTTGCTCTCGCGCTTAGCGTACGGAAAAAATGATATATTTTCTGAATGATTTCGGATACAAATTTAAGCAGTATCCTAACATATATCTTTGCCTCGCGTTTTTGTTCGCTCTCTAAAGAAACAAAACTTTTACCAGTAAACATATTTCTTCTGTTGGACATGATTTTCTGCCGTTTCGTTTGGTATTTGTACGAATTAGCATTTGTCGAATATACTCTCCACAGTAATAGTCAAGCGAATTTTCTCGGCCAAATCCAAGTTATTTGTGAGTAAAAATGAAAAAGAATAATCGCTCCACTAAATAAAATTGCGACGTAGGTTCGTATCGTAGATCGAAATTCGCGAAGTCCAAGCAACGGAAACCTAAAGTACTTCAAAGATCACATTTAATAACTTGTTTTGTTATGATTTCTGTGCGCTAAGTGCGAGAGCAAAGAATGACGTCACTGGCTCTCGGCGAAGCGAGTCAATGATATTGTCCGATTTCCTGCGTTTGGTGTATCAGGGTAGGGTTTGTAAATGTGCAGCCAGGTTACGCCATTTTACATACAGAACAGCTCTGGGTACTGCTAAAGTCATATCAGTGCGAGAAAAGCACCCGAATTAACTGCAGGATTTAACGCCATTGGCATCTCGTGAATTTCTTAAAAGTGAAACATATAAGAAATTTATTTTAACATTATTCAAGCATGATCTATTTGCGTTTAGAATAAACTTTTTGCACAATTTTACATCATATATAGTTGTGATTGAAGTTAATCCCATTGTATATAATTTACCAAACAGCAATAACTTACTTTCACATATGAGTAACACTGGTTTAGGGTTATAGGTTTAAAAACAAATTTAGTGTGTAAGAGCGGCACCCATCCGCGTGCAATACTGAATTTAATTCGAGACATAAAAATGTTCTTTAAATTAAAAATTATTGTAAAATTTGTGAAAATATTTTGATTTTTCATGTGTGTTGAATGTTAATGAAAGTGAAGATCACTAGGATTTTGTGGAAAATTATACATTCCCCCGTTAAAGTTTTGTCCTGCATTGCACAATGGAAAATATTTGGAACACGGCCGTTTGTGTCTTTTTCAACTACTTATGAATGATTTAATAATTGCTAGTGAAATTATTTACTTAAAATATCTTTGAATAGAAGGAAATTTTCTCAGCTCAGAAATTTGTAACTAAACAAATAATGCTTCTATTTATTTAATTTAATTGATTTTTTTTACTTCCTGTCCTATATTCCATATTACTCGTCTATTTAAATTTACAGAACTTTCGCTGAAAAATAATACAATAGTGCAGTGTAGAGTAAGTTTTACCTTCAAACAAAAACTTTCCCTATTTCAAAAAATAATTTGCTAACTGCTCATCATCCTTCATAAATATAACATTATGTTTAATTTAAGAATGAAAGTATTTACATTATTACAGTTTGATATAATGAGCACTTTTAAAGAGCAACATAAATGGTTAGCAATAATTGTATGCACAAATAGTTATCCTCTTTTATAGCAGATATAAACAAATGTTTGATTTTAATACTCTACATGCCAGCTAATCTTTTCGGAGATTCTACAAAATGAACCCCTTTCATTGGTATTCGTGACTTCGAGCTCGTCTTAAGAGACAACCTACTTGCCCAACGGCAACGGAGAACTTGAACGGTTGCTTTGAACTTTGAACTTTATTTAATATCCTCAAAATCCGGTTTCGCGTTATCAACTTTTGGCAACTTATCTCTCGAAATCGTCGTTCCCAAAACTTTTCTAAAAGCTTATTTTTAAGCATAATTAAATGTTATCACACCTACGCGGTTTTATCACAGAAAAATACATAAGGTTGGTAAAATATGTTTAGTTTTTTTAAGGTAATAAAAGGAAGACGGTGTAATAAAACTGATAAGACTGGCCTTATTGAAACGTGCGGTCTCTTACTATTAAACGAGTAAACTGATTTTTAAATTCTTTGCACGTTTTATGAAAGCGATGTGAATGGCTAGAGATGACGAAGCAGATGTACTTATTGAGTTTTTGTATTGCTTTAGTGTTAGAATGAGTCGAATACTAATTAGTTATAAATGCTGGAATTGTAAGGTGGTAAGAATCATTTCTTTACGAAAGTGTTTTTTACTTTCTCGTATACGTAGTAGAGAATGAGAAAGTAATTTAATCGTCAAAAAATTAGATGTCGAGATTTTTTGCAGTCTAAAATTTTAGACCTACCTGAACCCGGATAAAAATTTTTTGGGAAATTTTATCAGTTTCTCCGTCTGTAGCAGGGTTGCCATATTGGTCTTTTTAAGGCCAAATTATGGAAATTTTTACCTTTTTTCAAAGCCTTTTTTGGCCTTAGGAATTTTTATTTGGCCTTAAATTTATTTTTGGCCTTTTTTGGCTTTATTTCCGTTATTGACTTTTAGAACAATTTTTAATTACTTATTCTATTGTTTTTTAATAAATTTTTGATATTGCACATTTCAAATGATATATAAAGAGCTGTGAAACGAAATGGCTCCTTAATAGAACAAGGATGTTTTAAATTTTTTTCACTTAAATTTTAGTTTAATAATAGAACATTGAACATATGCCTATCAAGTGGGATTCGTTTTCATTAAGGGTAGCCATTTTTCTAATAGCAAATAACGTCTTTAATCAATTTGTCAAATTTGGCCTTATTTTTAAGAAGGTTTGGCCTTATTTTGCTATTTTGATCTGGCATCCCTGGTCTATAAGCATAGCTATAAAAAACTACGAGCTAGAGTGATGAATTTCGTTATGTAATCTTTACACCAAACTTGTAAATCAGTGTTAAATGTGGGTCAGTGAGATGAGACTATTCCAAAATTCATACTTAAGCATCAATGTGAGTCAGTGAGATGAGAGACTATCCCAAAAAGTCATACTTAAGCCGTTATATCATACGACGAAGGTAAATTCAAAACGCCTCATAACGCAAAGAGTAAATGTAAAACTCGAGGGAAAAAATGTCTTCTGTTTTTTAAAAAATAACATACGGTACTGGATTTCAGCGATATATATGAATTGTTCATTAAATATCGTATCAAATTAAACAAAGGCAGAGAATCGCAAAAAATGCATAACATGAACAATTAATAACGCACGTGGAAGTTTTGTTACTCAAATTTTAATCAATGCATTATTTACCATCGATCCTTGAGGGCTGCATCAGTTTTTGTGGGGACTCCTGATTCATAATATTTATAACTCAATCCCAGGTATATTTAGAGAGTTTAGAGCAGTTGTTGATAAAGCATGCGCTCAAATACCGATTGACGTGCTGAGCAACGCGATTGCAATTCTTTCTTCCATACTGCACACCTCCGATAAATGACAAAATGCTATATTTGTTTTAATAAACTTCATCTATTAAACTGGGAGTATGTTATTAATTGTCTATATGTGTAATAGCCTGTTTTGTAATAGTTTATGTTGAGATGCTTCGCATGAATCTTGATAATGGATATTTTATTAAATTATATTTTAAAATTACCAGCTCCACATTCAGTAAATCTTATACCATCGTTATACATAAAAAAGAATTTTAATTTACAATACATAACCTACATTGTTTTTTAAAATACAATACTCTATCAGTAATCCGGTAGATATCAGACAAGAGAAATGCCGGATACGAAAGCGCGAGATAAGTGGAGATTATTTTTTAAAAAAGAGACATTTTAATGGCGAAACTTATGTTTACAGCGCAAAATGTATAAAATTTTACAGAAAATTATACTGTATGTAATAAATATTACAAAATCTGAGCACATCTCTATTGTTTATGACCACTAAAGTCACTGACATGAACTTGCAATGCCTTTCTCTCTTCCCATTCGGTCTTCTGAGAACACCGGATTATCGGAGGGGTAAGATTGGCGAAGTGTCGTATATTGAGAGACCACTATACTAGCGAGACAGATTTATTTGCTGACGGCTATACGATTTTCCTTTTACAATGTCCGATTCCTTGGCATTGTAAAAGGCCGAAAACGATGGCCACTTGGGAAGAGTTGCTGATCAGTTTATAGATTTGATTTCTCTGAAATAGTAAAAGGCATCTCTTTTTCTTGGAATCTCTATAACAGGGTGGCGACAGAACTGGAAAATCAGGGTTATCAGGAAAAAGTCGGAGAGTTTTATCGATCTGGAAAAGTCAGGGAAATTCGTAAAAATATCTAAAAATCGGGGGAAATTAATAGTTACTTGTTACTTGAGTTATTATCTATAAATTCGTATCTTATGTTTAGCATTATTTGTAATAATAAATGGAATTAAAAAAACTTGTATTCATTTATAAAAGCATAAGTTTTTGATTAGAGCAATTAATTTCTTATGATTTGTTAAAGAATAAAGATTTGAAGTAATATTTTGGCAATTTCTCTTGTTTAAATCTTTGCTAAAATATATATTATTAAGAGCACTAATTAGTTATTGAACTGTTTTAAAGTTTTGAGCAAGAATCATAATAACCTTTACTGTTAGCATAAATTAACTTGTGTTGCAAAGAGTAGTTTTAATGTTTCTTAGAATTTTTATGCAGTTTTAGAAGCGAAGTATTTTGTTACAATGTCGAGTTTTTTTTTTTACATATGAGAAATGTAATATACTGTTTTAATAGATTTTTTTAGGATGTTCATTACATTTTTTTAAAATTAAATTTCATAAAAATATATTATTTTTTTCTTATTAAATAACTGATAAAAGTGATTTTAATAATGTATATTGTACACATACAACGATTATGAGTAGGGAGAAAGCCAGGAAACTAATATAATTAGTAGCTGTAAATCAGGGAAGTGTTGTAAGTTAGTCAGAGAAATCGGGGAAAAGTCCGGGAAATTTTTTTTCACAGTTTCTGTAGGCACCCTGTATAATAAATTTAACTGTATTTGTGTTCCATACAAAAGGAGCTCACAGAACTACCGATTCGATTGCTGCAGATAGCTTTATAGTAAAGAGCTAGTACTGTCTATAATTATTTTTAATGAACAGTTATTATGAGCAGTTTATTGCAGATCATTCGATTCTTTCCTAATATCTAATCACACGGGTTCGATCAGGTTTTCCTCCCAACTGATCGCCATTCGAGCAACAAAATTAAGTTATTACGACTGCAATTTAAAGGAGTTTTGGCAATCTGATAAAAGTTGTCTAGTTTCTTTTACTTTAAGTGCATTTTATATTCAAAATATTTAAAGTCGTTTCCCCTAAGCAAGTCATTATTAGTTTATAAAATGTTCAATGATCTGAAGAAATAATTACCTGATAGTTCAAAGAGTATCCAAAGGCAGAAAACTACTTCTATTCTAAAACGGAATTACTGATTATGAAATACAAAAGTTTCCATTCAAAAATAATGAAATAAAAAAGTGAAAAACAGAAAAATGATAGAAATGATATAAATAAACTTAAATTTTATTCGCATTAATAATATATTTTAATTTTTAATGCATATTTAGGCATTTTCTTTCTTCGATATTTATTGTGGCTCACTTGTTTTCAGCACCCCTGGCTTTTACGATTTTTGATTTAACCTCAAGATTTTGATAGTTTTTTTTATTTTTTATTACTCTAATATAAGACTGTTTTGATTTCTCATCAATTTCAGAAATATGAAACTATCGAGTTTCATTCCCTTATCTTATTGTTTTCAGCGCCTCTAGCGTTTGGGAGTTTTGCTTTACCCTCTCGACTTTTGATGCAAAATTATTGTCAACTTTTTAGTTCATTATTAAAGACGAGTTTCAATTTATTAATAATTATTTTCTACTTTTTAGTCTTCAATAAATTTCATAATTTATTATTAATATTATTATTGCATCTTGCAATTATATTTTCTCAAATTCATTGATCGCAACTCTCACATGGAATAAAAATTAATTAAATATTAATACTTTACATCGAGAAGCTTAGCTGTACAAAATTCAGAACTCTAGCACATCAGTAAGGGGAGTTGGAACCCTAAGTCCGGAAATGTTAAATTTTCCACTTCGCTGTACCTTTTCTCAAAATCTGTTATAAATTCATGTTTAAAATTTTTTATACAAGTAAAGTACATTTTTACATTATACTAAAATGATTTTTTTAATTCCAAAATATATTTTTCACAAATGTTTTTGTGTCAAAACAAAAAATGTGAAATTGGCCATTTCGATGTACCTTTTCTCAAAATCTGTTACAGATACATGTTTGAAATTTTTTATAGTGGTAAAGTTCACCTTTCTCATTATACTGAAGTGAGTTTTGGTTAATTTTTATTTTTTTATAAATTTACAAAATATTTAATTAGACATAGTGAAATTTTACCCTATTTTGACACAAAAAAAAATTGTAAAAAATAAAGTTTTGTGGGGTTTTTTTTAAAAAAAAAGCTCATTTCAGTATAAAGAGAATAGTGTAATTTATTTGTATAAAAAGTTTCAAACATGTATGTGTAACAGATTTTGAGAAAAGGTACATCGAAATGGCCAATTTCACATTTTTTGTTTTGACACAAAAACATTTGTGAAAAATATATTTTGGAATTAAAAAAATCATTTCAGTATAATGAGAAAGGTGTTCTTTACTTGTATAAAAAATTTCAAACATGAATCTATAACAGATTTTGAGAAAAGGTGCATCGAAGTAACAGGGTTAGGGTTAAAGGACTTAGGGTTCCAATTCCCGTAAGAGAGTGAAAAATCGACTACAAAATTCCCTAAAATTTACTAACATGAAAGAAATGAATTGACAGCGTTTAATATTGAATCGTTTCATTTATTGAAGTCCATAAAATAATTTCTAACTACTTCTGTCCTCTGAATTGCAGTAATTCATTGCCAGTTTCGTAATCACATTTATTGCATCCATTGTCAAAGTTCTAATTAATTGTTTTAAGACTGACAGCACTGAAACGAAGTTCTTTTGTTTCTTATGATGAAATACAGCTTGTAGAATTACACTACAAGACTAACTGTTGATCTGAAACATTTTACGGAACAACTGTGACAAACAGTTCATAAACTAAGTTCTGTTAGAGGCTAATCTGAAACTCATTAAGTGAGTCATTATAAACTCATCAAGAGCTTAACGTGCGAAATGGTTGAGCAAATATGAAAATCTGCTCCTTTGCAGACAGTTCTGCAAAATACGAATATTATTCTGAGTGTTAATTTGTATAAAATTTGTATTTGTTGTACAGACTATGTGTTTATAGAATAAACGTATTTTAAATTTCTTAATAAGTTACAGTTATAAGTATAAGTTTTTGGACAATTAATGAAATAAAACATCACAATGAAATATTTGAATATATTTTACTTTTCCCAATTTAAAATGACCTTTGAAAGGAAATTTTATTATGAGTTTTTATAAAATAAAGTGTTACTTTTTGTCATTAACTTTAATATGACTTTTCTTTTGCAAAAGTTTGAATTCCTTATAACTCTAAATTATTTTGAGTCAGTTTGAGACACATAAATTTTGTCAATAAACTCTGACTTTTAAGGACAGTTTTTTCGCTTACTTTAAAGTACAAGTTTTTTTTATTCCTGTAATTGGATATGGAATATGCAAACGTTCCTATTGTAGTTAAAAATGTTAAATTACACAATTCATAATTTTAACTGAATAAATATAATTAAGTGCATTTATATAAGTATCGAATGAAACTCCCTGCAACGAATCGTTAAATAATTATAGCTAGATCATATTACAGTTATTAAGTCATAATTATAGTTAAAATTCGATACCTTAAATCATTGCTTTGTAATTCATTAAAACTCTGTATTTCTTTTTCACCCAATTTTTGTTTTTTTTACATCAGAAAACACGGAAATATGTTATGTAGTTTGAGGATATTAACGCTTACTATACCACCTTAGAACTAAGAGTACAAAAAGAAGATTATATTTATTAGAAAAAGCTTTTTGAAAATTTAGAAATATTTGTAAAAAACTCTACGATTCTCATATATCCGTGTTTGCAAAGTTCTCCAAATATTTCATAAAGTGAGTCATCAATTTTAGAAATAAATCTTTCCCAATTTTGTTGAAATTCAGCAAATATTTGCGGAGAATGAAATCATTCATTTATGTGAATTAAAAACCAGTTCTTTCGTATTTTATAGGCATATTTACATTGTTCACAGTAGTAAATTGATCCTATTTCAGCTATTTACTCTTCGAGAGAATCAACAGTTAGGAAAGCAAATACTAAATTTTTAGATTTCTCCCCGACCAATAATGATTCTTTACATTAAAAAAAAGAAAATCTAAATCGTATATTTGATTCTTCCTACGTGTTTCGAAGTTACTGTCCCAAAATTTAAGTTTATTGTTCAGTTTGAATTGGGGGGGATTTTATTTGCACATTTTCTTTTACACTTTCACTGTATACGTGCCTACATGTTGTTTGTTGCGTTCTCTTTCTTTTTCTAACGATTTCTTTTTTTCACAGATCTCAAAAGGTACTTGATGGTTACGTGTTATTTGTACGAAAAGCTATTGGATATTTAGGATTTGTATCTTCTCAATGTTATGGACTAAATATTTGATATCAACTCTTCCCGAGCAGTAAGTACAAAATAAAAAATTTGTGAATTTGTTGAGTTAAAATGTTTCCTTATTCTTATTTGTTGCTGATTTATTATTTATAAGTGATCTAAAGGGTTACTGATTTATTGGAATATATTTGATAAATTTGTATCTGCGAATAAAAATGTGCTAAAAAATTATAGAAATACTCAGCGGTGTCGTGACATCGGAGCGACGTTCTGGCACAGTTTTCTTTGCATAAGAAAATGAATAAGAAAAAAATTATAAAATACCTCCTTAAAACATTGTGATCTTCGTCTTATCCTTCTTGTCGAAAATATGATTGGCATTTCAAATTATAAAAGTAATGGTGGGGGGAAGGATATGGTTTCAACATATACATTGTTTCATTGTTAGCATTTTATTATTTCACGGTTCCAGTACCTTGATAAAACATTTATGCATTTTAGAAATAATAAATAAATAAAAATGATTGTGAACAAATATCATGCTTATCCTCCCTGTCACCTACTCCATTCTGTTCCTCAACCCCCTCCCCACTCGGAGATACCACCAAGGTCACAGCGTTTCAGTACTGCTTAATTTACGACTACACCACTGGACATACTTAAGATGAAGACTACCTATAGCAGAAATATTTTATCGGATTCCAAAATAAGTGAAATGTGTATTTTAAGCAGTTCTTTAAAATTTGAGGAACAATACAGTGTGTCCGTAAAGTCATGGTGCACTTTTGACCGGTCACAGGAAAGCAACGAAACAAGATAGACAGGTGACATCTTCACCAAATAAAAGGAAAAGTCTCCAGGTTTGCATACCTGTTCAGCGCAGTTCGATGTGGGCTCCATTTGTTGCCCTACACACATCTAAACGATAGTCCAGTTCTTCCCACACACGGTAAGGACGTCTGGTGTAACAGAGTGAATAACGTCCGTGATTCTCTGTTTTAAATGATTAATGTCGTTGATACGTTCACTGTACACATGTTGCTTCACATACCCCCACAAGTAAAAGTCTAATGGCGTTATGTCTGGGGATCGTGGTGGCCATGCCATGACAGCACCCCTGCCTATCCACCGCTGGGGGAATGTTGTTTCCAGAAACTCACGAACAATGTTACCGTATTGTGGAGGTGCGTCGTCCTGTTGAAGGATGACATCTTCTGGAAATTGTGGAACTGCATACAATTGCAACATGTCAAAGTAGATGTTTGACGTCACAGTCGGTTCCGTGTTGCGTCATCACCTGCGCGCTCACACCGTTGCACTACAGACACTCTTTGGGATACTGTCCAATGTAGCGCAAGTTTCAACCTCTCGTTTCGTGTCTGTTCGCCACAACAAGCGTTCATAACTGCACCATGACTTTACGGACACACTGTATTATAAAGGTCCATGTTACAAAACCATTGATAATATGCAAAGGTATTCGCAAGAGAGAGCAGCTTTAAAAATCTATAAAACACAAACGTATGAAGAGAGAAAGATGGCATTTGCGTAGAAAGAATGGAAATGAAACCAGTTTCTTTTGTATGTGTATCACGAAACTAATAGTTTAGTTTAATCACTAGATGGAGCGTTACTTTGCATAGGATAAAATACTTACTGGAGTAACGGCTTGCAAACGTTCAATTTGTCTTCCTTCGTTGAGGAACATAGCTGTCAGATGAGAATCCTCATTTTTTCTCAATATTAAGCACAATTTAAGATGGCATGGTAGAGTATGAGTAGGGGAAAATGTTGCTTTGTACTTAATTAATTCGTTTGGGAATTATTGGTTTTTGAAGTTGCTCCGAACTTCTGAATCACTTTGTATATTGACACACTTTTGAAGGAGCAAGGTAATTGATGTTAAGAAAGTATGTATCATGTATAGCATAAACAACATCAGATTTGTATTTGAGACTTCCTCTTGCTGTCAAGTCATATAATTTCAAGGCTGTTCCATTAACATTTAGTCCATCCTTCTGAGTCATTTTGACATCATTGACCTCATTTGATTCTTATTCAACATTGCCCATTGATCTTTCTTCTTTCAGTCACCATAATAAAACAGTCGCTTAAAAAATCACGAAGGAAACTGACTTATTAAAGTTTGAAAACATGAACATACAAATTGGCAAAATTTTAACAACGGCATTCACTATCGCAGCGATTCAATTGGCTCAGTGACTGGCAACAGGAACTGTACGGCCTCTTTAGTGTCTCGTGTGTACCTAACACTGACGCCGTTCAGCTGGCACTCGCCTAACTATAGTGAGCATTATGAATACATATTAGGATTTATTATTTTTAATTAATTTAAAGCTTGTAAAAGTAATATTTGATAATTTAATGTCGGATAACAAGATTCTGCTGTATTTGAACAGAATTTAGTTTTGAATACCAATAACGCTGTACAAATAGAGGAACAAACACCTAACAGTCGGGCCACCTAACGGTAGTGGAGAGTATATCTTTGTATTCTACCGAGTATATATTTGTATTAATAATTTTTAATTAATATGGAGGCGGCGTTGGTTAAAATGGAAAGCTCGATAATTTAAAGCCAGTTTTGAATGCCAATAACGCTCTACTAATAGAGGAACAAACACCTAACAATCGGGCCACCTAACGGTAGTGGAGACTACCGAGTATATTTTTGTATTAATAATTTTTAATTAAACTCAGACGTCGTTGGTTAAAATGGAAAGCTCGAAAATTTAAAGCCAATTTTGAATACTAATAACGCTCTACAATTAGAGGAACAAACACCTAACAATCGGGCTACCTAACAGTAGTGGAGACTACCGAGTATATTTTTGTATTATTAATTTTTAATTAAACTCAGGCGACGTTGGTTAAAATGGAAAGCTCGATAATTTAAAGCCAGTTTTAAATACCAATAACGCTCTACTAATAGAGGAACAAACACCTAACAATCGGGCCACCTAACGGTAGTGGAGACTACCGAGTATATTTTTGTATTAATAATTTTTTTAATTAATATGGAGGCGGCGTTGGTTAAAATGGAAAGCTCGATAATTTAAAGCCAAATAACTAGACTATAATGTATTTAAACAGAATTTAGTAGTAATTAAGGATATTCTGTGTGATAAAACTCTGTATTTAGAACGAAAATTCTTAATTTCATGGAGATGTTTCCATCCTTTTAATGCGCGTGTAATAAGACTCTTAGACCCCTTGTCCACTTGAAGTGCCTTTGGCTATAATGCCGGTGGGGATTACCGCAATTTAAGATGCATTGGTTTACGTGAATCCCTGCTAACCTTCCGTAACCTTCCTGTGTCCTTCCTCACTGAAAAGTGAATAAATGGCCGGGCATTGTTTAAATTAACCAGTGACGAGCCCAACCTCAATGTCTAATTTGTTAATGACGCTTTCGGGAATGTCGTTCAACGGTCTGATAATTCTTTCCTGAATTATAGGAAAGAGGCGCTTAATTGAATTTATGGCCATGCTGCGTTCTCATAGCCAGGGATTAGACTGATTACACTTCGGAGACCTTCATTCGTTAGAAAGCTTAAACGTTTCACCGTCTCCCCTCACTGTCTTTTTAATTAAAATCAAAACATTAGCAAGGCTATTGGGAGTGGTACATGGGAGTTAGTGCCAGTAATTGTGAACGGAAAAGTTGTTTTTTAATCGCTAGGGTATCATAAATGCACAAACTAGCACATGAAGATGCAATTAGTATAGGGAAACGTCAATATACTGGATGTCATTAATCCGAATATTTTACTGATTGGTTAAATGAAGGAACCGTTTTGAAGCTGCGCGAGATATTTTGAAAACGAATTTCATAATTTCTAACCTTCTGGAGGTAAGTTCTTGTTTTTGGATCTCGAGGATTTCAATTCGAAATCTGACTCCCCCAAAGATCTGCCATATATATGGAACTTGTACACATTAAATCTGACATCGACGGCAAGTCAGTAGCGTAGCTGCAACTTTTGCCATCCTGGGTGAACTCGTAACATGCAGCCAAATTTTTTCCAGCATAACTTTTACAAGTTACATAGGGAACATAAACCTCAAAATAAAAATAATAAATCCTTGGAATAAAACCTTTTATTAGTAAAATATCAGACCAGTCTTTATTTTACATATCGGGAATTTACTGATAAAAGGCTAAAAGCACGAAATAATTACATTAGTTATTTTTTATGCACACAATGAATGAGCCAGTGCCGCTACTCTTTGTTTTAAAATTTGTTTTCCTGAATGTCTGATTTTGCTGCCCGGGGCGGACCGTCCCCACCGGCCTCCTTTTTTGGCTACATAAATTGGGTGAATGCCGGTTGGGTAATGCCTCCCAGCGGATGTTTGGTTCAAGCATCGAACTCGTCAAGTTCGAAACTACGAGGTCCCTTCCAAAACGGCCCTTGTTTTATTTCAGAACAGAACATTGATACATTTAAACAGACAAACAAAGAAACCAATTGTAATTTTCAACCGTAGGGGTAACCGTAAGGGTTTCTCTGTTCTGTTTTGCTGCATTCCCTCTCACGTAGGTATATCTTCCAATGAACTTGCAGATAATTTAGCGAAATCCGCCACCAATAGTTTAAAATCTCCTGTCCCTCTCAACGATATCAACAAGTATGTAAAAATCATCCTTCACTCCAAATGGTGGAACCTTAAAGAGGCAAATAAGCTTCACTCTATCAAACACCTGATTGCCTGTTGGCATAGTTTTCCCAACAGAAAACTTAATACAGTCCTCATCCGATTAAGAATTGACCACACTCGATTCACACATAGGCATCTGTTATTGGAGAAGTACAGTATGCCAATGTCAAATGACTGTACACCACGTTCTCATCTAATGCCCACAATTTAATCATCGACGCATCCGCTGCTTTCATTCTTCCTCTATCACTCTAAAAAACATTCTTCATGAAGTTCATCACTCACAACTTTTTACTTTGTTAAAACTGATTAGTTTTTACTAATCTATCTGAATATTTTTCACAATATTTTAAAGTCGTTTTATCCCTACGCCTTGTTTTTTTTTACAAAGTTCACAATTTGACAAGTCATGACGAGTGACAAATCTTTTTTTTTAACTAACTCTTAAACTAAGACTTTATCTCGCACTATATGTTTGGCGCAGCATAATCAATAATGGTTTTTGCTCCACTAAACTCAATCAAATCAAATCGTGATGTCTGATATATAATAATGGTTAAAATGTGAATCCTGTTCTATAAATTAATTGTTGTAGAAATATTAAAATTCTTTGACGAAATAAATTCTGACCAAGCGAAGAAGAATTTTGTAAGTTAAGGGCTTTCATTTCATTATTTTGAATTTAAAATATTTTAACGTAAGAAAAATTGTTAATTTAAATACTGAAAGATATGAATTTTTCATTTATTACGAGTTTAGAATTTCCATTTAGTGATTTAAATCTTCATCTGTAGTAAAATTGGAAACTCCATGTAAACATTTTTTGCAAAAGAATTTTTAGTGTAATAGGAATTTAAATCTTGATGTGCTTGCTAATTTCCATTCATGCATTTCCATTTAATTTTCTACTTAATTTCTGTGCAAATAATCAGTTTTGTTTTGCACTCTCTAAAATTAGAATTTTTTAAATTTCATATTAAGCCAACAAATTCATGCATATAGTCTTTGTGTGAGAAAGACTGATTTGGTCTGATTTGTGTTTGTATTATAGTTGTCAGGGCCGACTTAAGAAATTTGAGCACCCTAGGCTAGAATAATTTGGCGCCTCATCATTGCCATAATTTGGAATTACCCAATGAAAATACCTAACTAATAATATAATTGAGTGAAAAAGCCACCTGTTCTGTGATTAAAGACTTAAAATTTTACAAATCGGCGCCTTTTCAAAATAGGATTTTGCGAGGCAACTTCCTTCACCACTGATCATGTGCATGACTAGTTTTAACTTTATATAAAAAACCATTTTTCAATTCTCTTCAATATATTTATTAAATTCAAAAATATAATAATATAATTAGTTTTTAAATGACTGTACAAGCCATAATCATATTTTTTAACATATATAAACTACAATTAAAATTTTCTGATTCAAAATTACTATAAAATCGGTATGGTAAATTTTTAGGTGCCTTTCGATCAAAGGCGCCCCAGGGCCCAATTATCCCATTGGATAAAACATCCCTCACAGTTGTCAAAAATATTGCTAATTATTGATGAAATGTATATGATTTTTGAATTCTAAAAATTTTAATATAGTTTTGATTCAAATTTATATTATAGTCGAGTCTGTTAATGAGATTGCATAATAAATGCAATTTTTCATCCAGGTTGCGTAGATAAAACTGATGAGACGTGGAAATACAACAGTTCGCTAATTCCTGGAAAGAGTATTCAAAGCTTTTGTTTTATATAATTTATACAACTTGGCACTTTGGAGAAAAAATTATAGACAAGACATTGCTAGGAAAGGGTTTTTTTTTTATGAAAATTATATTTTTCTACTATTTTCGTGTGTTTTTTTTATTATTTTTCCACTAACTCTTTTGTAAAATATATTTATATTTTCATTTTAATTGTATTAAACTTCATATTTTTAGTTAGGTTTGATATCCGGTGACAATCCGGACGAACATTATATCCCACGCAGAATCAAACCTGACGTCAGAAATTCTCTCTACTTATTTTCCAACACTAGAACACCACCTCTTAAAGTATCAAATTCCTAAAACCGATATTTTTTTCTTCATTTTCTTTTAAATTCCGTCACTTCCAGGGAGTATTAAAAAAAATCGTCTGCACAAAAGGCAGTGGCAAAGAATGAACGCGGGAAATGATCGAAGGTAAGCGCCCCTCCCCGCAGCATTGAATGGCGTGTTCTTTTGCACCCACTGGGATTAGCTCTGGGGACAGTTTCCATCTCCCTTTATCGTCTGAAGTGGGCCACGTGGTCTTTGTCCGGCCTGTTCGGCTATCTCCGTGCTGCATCCCTCTCCCATCCATTGTGCGATCCTCGTGGGAAGGGAGACTGTAGTAGGTGGGGATCGCAGGCTTTTGATGTCTTGTAAGAGCCCGGGTACTTGAGATAGTGAACACCCTTTTTTTCTAACTGCTCCAACAGAATCGTCTGCAATCCAGTTCAGGTTCGACTGAAAAATGTGGATTTTTTTTCTCTTTGTTCGTTGCTGACTTTTATTTCTTTCATTCTTTCTTTTTTTGAAATGTTTATTTAGTTGACCACTTCTTTTGTTCTGTCGGTATATGTTCGGACTTGATGAGAATATGCGTAGAGGCGTATCGTGAAGTGCAGTGATGCCATTGTAAAACAAAATATGAAGTTATGGAACATTGTTAAGTTTTGCTGTTTAAGTTTAATCTAATTAAAGTAATTAAATTAAAGTAAGTTAAAGAAACTAATCGAGTGCTGTTCTGAGACGGACCACATAATTCTGACATTATTATTATTAATCCACCGGGAGAGAATCATTCTGATAAGGCTTATGGTTCTACAACATCTTCTCGGCGTAAAAAAAAATCACAAATGGAACAAAAAAATACTTAACGTACAAAATGTACTTATTTTATCTACAATGAATGTCCTAATGGCTGGTGGACATGAGAAAGACTTCCTCTATCAGTGATGGTATCGTGGCTTCGTTCATATATAATCCTAATAAAATTCTTAATTCGTACCAGGGATCTTTCGTTTCGAGCAATATTTTTTGCACCAAGTCGATAGGTTTACAATACTGGGCTTGATGAAATGAAAGGTTTTTATCATAGGACAGTTTGTTGCGTAGTGGTCAGGATCACCTTTGTCTCCATAGGCGCAACGATCGTATGAACATTAGCCGAATCTTAGGAGATAGATCACAAAGGACCCATATCCTGTGATTAACTGATTATTTTTTGAATTGAACGAAGCCCGATTTGTTAACGGGGTAAGAATAGAGAAGTTCGATGTCCCGTTTCCGAAGGATCCATCCATTCTGCATATGATTCTGTCACACCCAGGCGACAAGGGCGAAACCTGAGTCAGTATACCACTCTCAAAATTCTTCTGCCACAGCAGCGTGGGAAATTTTGAGCGTAAAAAGAAACAAAATAAAACCAAGAAAACTTTTGATTCTGATGACGATGAGAATTGTTTGTGTATTTACTGTTTAAATCCATACGAAGAATCAAGATCTGGCGAACAGTGGGTACAATGCACCGAATGCAAGAGGTGGGCTCATGAGGACTGTATTACCAATGGCGATTCAAAATATTTTGTTTATATAAATTGTGAGAGTGATTTTGAAAACTATTAACATTCACCGTAATTGTTTCTAATCTATTGCGTACTTTTTCAAATAAACTAGATTTCTTTGTATTTAATTTGTTGTATTTTAATCACTGTAAGCTTTCTATTTAATCATTTTCGGTGGTGTGTAAACATGCATCAGGCAGTGTGTAAACTTGCCCCGGTCATGGGGCAAGTTTACACAGGTGACATCATGATAGAGAAAATGGTATAATTACAAAAATATAATAATTTAAAGTGTTTAAAAATATACATTACATGCCTTAAAGTCTAACTAATTAATTGGTAATGAAAATGAAATAAATACTTTAAAGCCTTAAAACAGAAAAATAGAAGTTTAAAAAGTGTGTAAACCTGCCCCGGTCTCCCCTACAAATATTTAAGGCACCACGGAAAATTTAATGGACACCAGACCCACATGCACAGCTCAACTTGCGTAGAATTGTGTTTGAACCTGCGACCCTTCTTATCCTGAAGCCGAGATCTTATCACCAGGTCACCGCCTCGTGTTTTTAGATATTAGTACAGATATGTGTATAGGTTAGTAGCTTGCGCATGCGCTTACACGTAGTTGTAAAATTACATACTATACTCGCGAACTTCCTTCAAAATAACTGCTATATTTGATTGTCAATAATTTAACGAACCTTCTTTGGTTTCCATGTGATGTATAAATTTGATGAAAAAATTGATGAAAATCCTTAAAAGATATTTATAATCGAAATTCAACATTTTAAGTTTCTAGAATCTTAAATTTAGCTCATTTTATTTGATTGAAATTGCATATGTTAAAATATGTTGCCCTATTTCACAATTATATATGGTTATGTTAAAAATATCGATAGTTTATTTTGGGGGGAAGTCCAAAGTTTTTTGACTTCTTGTAGTCTAATTTCTAATGACTATAACGAATTTTTCAAGGAAAAAAGGTATATATTTTTTTTAATGTGGTGTATTGTCTGGTCATTTTCTAAAATCTTCGCGATTTAATTGAATAAAAGTATTTGCATTTTTTATAAAATGAGATTTTCTCTTCATTTGTTATATTTCAAAGAATAAAAACTATGGATTGAAACGTCAAGTCTTAAATAAACTAAGTATATATCTCATTTCCAGATACTTCAACGAAACCATCGTTAAAAACGCATCAAGCAATAAATAGATAACATTAAAAAAGTTTTTTTTCTAGCAAAAGTACAGATATTTTTCAACCAACACATAATTGCCAACAGGTAGAAAATATCTTTAATATATACAAGGCCAGGATTATAAGGTTAGTCCCTTACAGCTGTTCTCTCAACCCGCATTACCAATCAAATATTTCCATGATCAAACTAGTTGATTTCTTCTCTGTATACAATCGGAACTACTGTTCCGATGTATAAAAACAATTGTCTGAATAACTTGGATGCTTTGTATTCACATTTTCAGTCTTTTTCACAGCGTATTTATAAATTTGTGTTTCTTTGTGAGTTTTAATAATAATGAATGGATTTCAGACTATTTTGACTTTTAGTCGACATCCGGTACAATATAGTTTTGTAATATGTTCCTTTTGTAGTCGACTGCAGTGAATAACAGATAAAGTTTTGTGGGCGTTTAATAAATTGACACTTTAAAAAGTGAAACAAATAGAAAAAAATGAAAAATATTAACCAGTATTTTGATTTTTCAGACTTTTAAAAAGTCTGAAAAATCAAAGTCAATTAACTTAATCAAAAGTCATTAACTTAATTAAAAGTCTTAAATCAAAGTCAATTAACTTAAGAGGTTATATGCTAATTAATATATGATGGGGCATGATATGACCATTTCCCATGGTACATTAGGAATGACGTCATCCACTCGGATTTCAAAGTTGAAACAGTTGAATAATACATTGCTCATCTCTAGAAAATTCTTTCACTGGAACTGCAAACCACCCAAATAATCTCATAGCTAGTCAGACCTTATTCACTTACAAAAATGACAAATCCATACACCCTTACTCGACCACTAAAGGGAATCTTCGCTTTAAGCATCCATAGCCGTATACTTATATTGCTCTGAAACAAATTTAGATACCAGACAATCTCTTTTTGAAAAGTATCCTATAAAATCATTGGAATTTTCTAAAATTCCCTCCGTTTTTTATACACCCAGAGATCCCATAAAAAGGACTTCATCAAATTTAAGCCTTCTAATTATCATGATCTTTCTTATCATCATTATTACTATTATTCCTTCATATCTCAAGCTATCTGGTAATAATACTAATTTAATATACCGATTTCAATCCTTGTGTGGTTTATAATAACTTAATTATATTGAAAAATAATATAGTTTTTAATCTCGGTATCATTTGAAAAGAAGAGAGATTGCTTTACTTGCAAATTATTTTCCCCTTCAAAATGTTCTTTTATATAATGATTTTTGCTATGATATTTTAAAACGCGAAATAAAGCATCTGAAAATATAGGGACGACAGATCTTTAATTCATACCTACGTTATCATATTCCATTCTCATACTTTGAAACGTTGACTGGTTTCTAGCTTAAGGTGTAATTCGCATTATCCGTTAGCTTAACCAGTTATACTATTAACTGCCGTTAAAAAGATAGCATCTCGCTCATTAACACACACAATGCAGTCAGCGGAGCATGTCTTTAACATGAAGCAAAGTTCATTGAACTTAGCAAGAGCAATCAGGTGAAGACTTTAACGACTAACTCTTTTGCTTTAGTGAGTGACGCAGGTATTTAATAAAAGGTTTCTTAACTTTTATCGTATTCACCATCATTAAACTCGGATTCGCCGCAATCAGTCATCGGAATGATTTAACTTTCGGCACCATTTTCATCTCTCAGATATGAATCATGTATTTGCTTTAGATCTTCACATCCGGCTAACATGACAACG
>BGPR01003017.1:0-41516 GCA_013235015.1 Araneus ventricosus
ATTTCTTTGCCCCGAAAACTTATTTTTGCTGTGCATCCACCATCTTCTGGGCTTCTTCTCCTATACTTTGGGTAGCCATCATCCCCAGTCTGCGTCTCCTTAATCAGTTGTTAGGGTATTTCTTACTGCATCTCCCGTCTTTCATGCAAGGTGAATTCGTGCTAAAATTTCCACACGGGCCATGTATCATGCTTTTTTCACTATGTCCGACAGTACTGGGTCCACTTCTGGATTTGGAAACTCTGCAGAAATAACGTCGTCAATTTGGGTTGAATGGATTTTTCTTTCAGCCAGATTAAGTTATGAGAGTGCGGAAGGCCTCTTTTCTGCCATTCTATTGAATACACCCAGCATCTGGTTTCATCAAATACATCCATCTTAGTCAAAACATTGATTAACTTTTGTTGCTTCTGTCGAAAAATTCTGGCTAATAAGTCATGACGAGATGTATGCCCATGGGTTAGTTCTTCTTTTATTTCTGGCCAAGCGGGATTACATGTAAATGTAATGAACAGGTCAGGACGTCCGTATGATCTGATATAGGTCATAGCATCTTGAGCGTATTCATGCATTTGCCTTGGACTCCCTGTGAAGGTGGAGGGCAAAATTTCCATTTTTCCAATGTCGTCGACATTCTTCTCAGTTGCAACAGCATCTTTTAAGTGAATGTATTCTTCGCTTCGAAGTTTATTTTGATTGAGTCTTATGTAAAGAAGACGCTCAGCCTCAATTTTAGCGTAAACATCAACTATAAACTGATGAAATAACTGTCGAGTGTTTAAAATGTGATTAAATGAGTTATTTCGAATCATAATTCTATATGCGTTAAAGTTCATCATTGACACTTTCGTGGTACCTGTGGACTACAAGTTGGGAATACACTGCATGACATCGAAATTATATCCATCTTCGCATTACCAAAATATAATGGTATATTGGAGGGCATCATAAGAGCGGTTTGTCTCTGCAATGCGTTGTAGCGAGCCACCTCGTTTCTGAATGACTCTATGTCCCTTCTGTCACAGTCACTGCCTGCTATGATGATTGCCACCTCATTTATTTGGGGATTGTTGAAGCGTCGCTCGTGTTCGCCAACTGGTCTTCTATCGTCACGGATGACAACTTTACACTCAGCTGAAAGCATATCTTCTAAAGCTGTCTTAAACGTTTTTATAAGCTGGTTGTTTTCATGAAACATTCGTTGAAGATTCAAAACAATATCTCTTCTCACTCCTGATGTGTTGTCACATCGTTGGTTAATTTCCCTTTCTTCGTCACAGATGAAATACGTTTGTAAAAACTTGGCATTTTCACTTGGAAGAGGGAGGAGAGAGCCCGCTTTCTGGTATATTTGACCTTGAACCTTGAATGTTGTTTCAAACCCTCTTCGTCCAACAATGGATGAGGTTCCGAATGAAGTCATCTGAAAACATGAATTGTACCTCCTTATATTCTTCAGAAACTGTTTAGATTCTGAAGTAGTCCCAGACATGTAAGAGAGTAACGGCTCTGGTGGCGTTTCTACAGCCGGTAGACGGACTTTCTCACTGCAGAAGCACATGCCTGGAGGTTCGCATTTATATTTCAAGGCAAAACAGTACTTACATATTTGATTCATTCCTCCAATTATAACGTTTATATGTTTACTATAGTCTTTCCTAGGATCGTAATGAAAGCCTTCGAGACATAAGTTGGAATGCCTTTCAGATGCCCTCGATGTCCTAGTCTTAGTCCGTTTTGTTTGAAGACGATGTTCTCGTTGGTCCTCTGATTCAGTTGCCCGCGATGTGTTAGCTTGATCCGCTTTGTTTGAAGATGATGTTCTCGTTGCTCCTCTGATTCAGCAGCCCGCGATGTGCTAGCTTGTTCCCGCCTTTTTTGTAGACGATGTTCTCGTTGGTCCTCTGATTCAGTGGTCCACGATGCGCTTAGCTTGTTCCCGCATTTTTTGTAGAGGATGTTCTCGTTGGTTCTCAGATTCAGTGGCATGCGATGTACGCTTTACTTGAAGATGTTGTTGCCGTTGGTCTTTCGATTAACCCGCTCTCGAAGTTTTGTCACGGTCCCTCATAGCCTGAAGCCTCTTCTGTCGTTGAAAGTCTGTTTGATTTGCTCGCGAAAGCTTCATTTTCTTTGCTTTCGTTTTAATTTGAGCGATTGAATTACGTTTTCTTTTGGGTATCATGAAATCACTACTCTAAATTTCTCATTTCTCGAAATTTCAAATTCTAAAATCACTTATTTATTACTTCGAATAAGACGTAGGTTAAGACGACAGGAGATATTAATTGCAGCAATCTAATTAAATATGCTTTAGAATTCTTTCAGATCCAATAAAAAAGTGTTATTAAAATTTATTTTAAAAAATAAAACAGAAATGCCAAACGATAAACGGATAGTAGCTGAAAGTCGCACCGTTGTCTAGCAACAAAGTATCTATAAAATTATATTATTTGAAAAACATCTGCATGTATTCGATTATTATTTATTCAATTCCTACTATTAGTTCACACTCTCCCTATATATATATATATATCTTGTTCAAATTTTCAATCGTTAATAAAATACTTTTTATTCATCCACTCAAGTTAAAATACATTTTTTAAAACTTGTAGTGGATGACACTTGATGTTAATACAGTTTTTTCAAATATTAATTCATCAATTAAATTTAATTAATTAATTTTACTTTTATATGGGAGAAAAAAATTTCTAAAATAAAATTTTTCTTTGTTGACCTAAGTAGGAATTTACTTCAAAATTTTTTTTAATATTACTTGTTAAAGTTAGAAAATTAATAAAAGTTGAAGGAAATGACAGGAGATATTAACTACAGCAACTTTTAATCTAATTAAATTTGTTTAAGAATTCTTTAAGAACCAATAAAAAGAGATTCCAAAAAATATTTAAAAAAATAAAACTTAAATTTCAAGCGATAAACGTAGGTAACATAACACTTTCGAAATATATCACGGAAAAACCCAAAATCTTGCTTAATTTTTAATTAACTAAAGATTTAATTACCTTTTAAAGTTGGCAGTGATTTTTCACTTCTTGTGCCAAGCGATAAACGTAGGTAAAATAACATTTTCGAAATATATCACGGAAAAACCCAAAATCTTGCTTATTTTTTAATTAACTAAAGATTTAATTAACTTTTAGGCATTTTAAAGTTGCCAGTTATTTTTCACTTTTTGTGTAAAATATTTACAGAAATAAAAAGAAATTTGTTCGAAGTCTCACCATTGCCTAGCAACGAAGTATCAATAAAAGTGATTCATTTCAAAACCTTTTGCAAGTAATCTATTTCTTTAAAAAATTTTAAAAATGCATAAAACTTAAAGAAAAGATTGCACGGAAATAAAATTAGTTTCAATGAAAAGGGAAAATGTTAAAGTTTAAGAGAGTATAAAAATATTTTTTGTCGGGCAATTTGCTCCGTAGTTACGGCTGAAAAACGGTTTCGGTTAATTCTAATTAACTGACTGTTTAATTAACTTTTGGACTTTGAAA
Source organism: Araneus ventricosus (assembly GCA_013235015.1). Taxonomy (NCBI): domain Eukaryota; kingdom Metazoa; phylum Arthropoda; class Arachnida; order Araneae; family Araneidae; genus Araneus; species Araneus ventricosus. The sequence continues at coordinate 3,513 of BGPR01003017.1, forward strand.
AGTTCATAAGTGTCTTCCCCTTGTCTTGAATAATAAGTGTGCAAAATTTAGTTGAAACAGTCCATTGGTTTAGGAGGAGATGTGGAACATAGCCACATACATACCCACAATGACTTGTATTTATATTAAGATTGTGAAAGATGGTCGGTTAAAAAAACTTGTTGTCTGTAAATTTGGCTTTATCCGTATAGTCTTCACATTCCTCAATACACACACACACACACACACACACACATATATATATATATATATATATATATATATATATATATATATATATATATATATATATATATATATATATATATATATATATATATATATATATATATATATATATATATATATATATATATATATATATGAGATGTATTCGTTGTTGTAGTCCAGCGGTTCTCAAATTTTTTCAGTCACGGAGCACCTTCGAAATTGGAAATTCAACACGGAGCACTTAAACTTATCTCGCAGCTATATACTTTATTTAGTAAATAGAATGACAAAATAGCATTGACGATACAAGGTAGTTTCGTCATTTAAGCTTACAGGACATTAGATTTCACCGTTTATTTTTTTCTGCACTAATTTCCCATTGCAGACAGAAAACACACACATGAAAAAAAAATTGGAAATAAATTTAGGGCAAATATTGCAGATCCACAATTAGTTATTTTATTAATTTTGCATCATTACATTTCTTGAAAATTTTTACTTGGTGTCGTGAAACAGAAATTTAATGAGAAGGATGAGGCTGTTTTGATTTGCAAAATGAGATTGTATCTGGCTGAATTTCGGATAGTTGCAACTGAATATCTTGCTCTGCATTGAGAAGTGATCTGTATTTTGTTTTAGTAGCGGTGTATGCGGAGAATCCTGTTTCGACTGAATAAGTGGTTGCGAAGCGCAGGAGAATAAGATTCGCTTTATATGATAGGACTTTAAATTCATCTTTTAGCCTACACCAAAAATCTGAGATTGATTTCTCAGTTTAAGACTTTGATGTTATCGCTGTATCTGATGTCAAATCAAGCAAGCATTCATATTCCTGTGATATCAGAGAGGATGGTCTTTTGGATATAGAGTATGGTTCTACAACCCAAACGTTTTCTTTTAAGTTTTCATGCAATCTTTTTGTAAAATAAGAGTTGAAATCATCAATCAGACGCAAAAGATGAATTTCAAACTCGTTTAAGATATCCGGAGGAATGTCTGATTCGAGTTCTTCTCCAAATCCTTTTGTTAGTGGAAAACGATCTAGGCTCCCGTTTTTGATGTAGTCTACCCAATACTTCAGTTTCTTTTTAAATCCTTCCACTTTATCAGTAGCATCAAAAACAGTTACTGCTTTTCCTTAAAGTGAGAAACATAAATCATTAGTTTTTTCTAAAATATCTGCCGAATACACTAATTTCATTAGCTAACGTTCATCACACAACTTCTCTCCCAAAGCAAAATCATTGTCTCTCAGGAAGATTCCGACTTCATTCCTTAGTTCAAAGAGGCGGATTAAACTTTTACCACGGAAGAGCCACCTTATTTCTGGGTGAAGAAGTAAAGACGTATGCAGACTCTCCATGTCATGACATAAGATTTTGAACAACCTGTTATTCTTAGGTCGTGATTTTATAAAATTTATTATTTTAACAGTTTCAGACAGTATTTCCTTTTTAAAAGGTGGCATTTTCTTCATTGCAAGAGCATGTTGATGAAGTATGCAGTGGACGCTGCTGCACCCCTTGGTTTTTCCTTTTATTTTTGCGATTGCACCAGACATCTCACCAGTCATAGGTTTCGCTCCATCTGTACACACATCAACACAGTTATCCCATAGGATACTATTCTCCACGAAAAATTCATCTAATAATTTAAATATTTCAGTGCCAGTTGAGGTAGACTGTAATGGCTTGCAGAGAAGTAAATCCTCATGAAAAGAGTCCAAATATGGATAGAGTAAAATTACCATTAATATTGCCAAACCAGCAATATCAGTTGATTCATCCATTTGAAGCGAAACTTTGGTGGATTTTATACGAGAAATTAAAGTAGCTTTCACATACCCTGCAAAAATCCCCGATTCAACGCGAGATTGTGTCATTTGACAAATGAATTGTGTCTGTCACTTTTACAGCTTTTTTGTCAAACATGCATTCGATAATGTTTTTTACACAAGGCTTGATAAGGTTTTCAGCAACAGTATGGGCTTCGCCAGCTCGAGCAATTCGGTAACTGACTAAGTAAGATGCCATCAAAGCCTTTTCGTTGACAGTTTTTAAATGATACGATATACATTTCTGAACTTTCCTGAGTTCAATATACTTCCTTCTAAAAAAGTCAGTTGGTTTATCCCTTCATTCTGGATGGACCCCCTCAAAATGACGACGCATTTTTGCCGGAAACATTGAACTATTCGGAAAGACTTTGACACGAATTACGCACTGAGGTTTATTATTAGTGTTCTCAGCGAACCCAATATCCAAATAAGAATCATGATACTTTCGTTTTAAAGTTTTTTTTATTTGTGGAACTTGTGTCCGAGGAAGTACAGCTATGCAACTTGTTCGATAGTTCAAGATCAATAAGTTCTGTTGCATCCGCATTCAATGATTCATCCGAAAAACCAGCTTGTACAGCAGCAGTAACACCTCTATCTTCTTTCGCACTACAATTAGAAAGCAATATGGACATTAGCTGTATATAACAACAGCATAAATTCAGTAAAAAGTTTAAATAAGATATTGCATCTAAAAAGATTCATTGAGGGGTTTTTAAAAGAAAATTACTGTAAAATTGTAAAACTTTAAAAAATTCTATAATGCAAAATCTTACACTAAAATAGTAAAATTTTATTTTTAGGGATTCTAATTTTTCAAGATTTTAAAATATCGTAATGAGTTTAACCATTTTCATACAGGAAAAAATCAAAACGAGTACATACCTCTTAGATGTTGATGCTTCCACGTCTATTCCAATTGGCTTGGCAGAAGTTTTGATGTTTTTTAAGGACCCCGTCTCCAGCCAGCGATCCCCATTGAAAGAAAATCGATGCTATTCTCCGTATGACTACTTTAGTATTTGAAGAAACCTCCACAAGACAGATATTTTGTCATCAAAACGAAAAATCTGAGAAGCTACAGAAATAATAAATTACATACAATGAACTTTATAATTTGTCGGTTCTCGACTGAATGTTGACTGAAATGCAACTGATTTGAGAAGTGAGTAAACAACCAGTTTTATATGCAATAAAAATTTTTCCGATACTTCTGGAAAGGCGTCGAAGCTCATTGTTTCTGCAAACGCGGAGACAGTGAGTGGGTCTAGTCCCTATCTGTCTCCGTGTTGTCTGGTGTTGCCTTTTGGCGTAAATTTGTTTTGTTGATTGGTGGACGAGAAACTGACACATTGAATTCCGACTACCTTTTTATGTAGTCAATGTTTCACCTGGATCGGTGAAAAATGATTTATACTAGATTTTTTGTTACACATAGAGAGCGCAAAAGGTCATAATATTAAAATATTTTTGTTCCATTTTTTTAGTGAAAAATATTTTTAATTTCAAAATATGTTTAATAAAAATATTTAAATTTGAACATGACCTACCTCTTCGCGGAGCACTGGGAATTGTTTTGCACTAAATGCTCCGCGGAGCACAGTTTGAGAAACTCTGTTGTAGTCGTTAAATAAAAACAGGCCGAGTTATTAACTAATTTTCCTTTATTATGGGAGAGTGACGGAATGTACGTACATCTTGGTTCAAGTTTTCATGTCAAAAGAGAGCAGAAAATCCCTGCATTTTCTCAGGTAGAGATGTAACATATAGACACGTGATCAAAGTGTAGGGAATATTGGCTATTTTTAATAAATTACGTAAGAATTTTAGGGAAAAGCCTGGCGACAAAGAGACGCCGTCGTGATTTTCTGTGGGCACGTGAAAGCGATTAAAATATTCTTTTAGTAATAAGTATGCGAAAACGAGAGACCCAACACACCTCCAGCGCGGGAAACAGAACGAAACTGGAGTCCAAGAAAAGCGACCCTGGAACACATCAAGACTCCAAAACACATAATATTAGAATTCGAAACAAAATTAAGTGAGATTATTACATATATATATGAAAAGTATTCGTTGTTGTAGTCGTTAAATAACAAAAACAGGCCGAGTTATTAACTAATTTTCATTTTATTATGGGAGAGTGACGGAATGTACGTACATCTCAGTTGAAGTTTTTTTAAGCCAAAAGAGAACAGAAAATCCCTGCATTTTCTCAGGTAGGGATTTAACAGATAGACACGTGATCAAAGGGAGGGTGAATAGCTATTTTTAGTATATTACGTAAGTGTTTTAGGGAAAATGCATGGCGGCAATAAGTCGCTAATTTCGCGATTTGTGTGAGTGTGGAAACGATTAAAATAATCTTTTGGTAATAAATATGCCAAAACGAGAGATTTAATATACCTCCAGCGCAGAAAATAGAACGAAACTGGAGTTTAAGAAAAGTGATACTATAGGGAGAATTTACAGGGGGAGATATGTACAAAAGAAAGATAACAAAAAGTTAAAGATTTACATGAAGTCATAATTATACGCGAGCTAGATAAAAGTTGAGATAGACGTTAACGGGTTAAAATAATTAAGGTATTAGAGATATAGAGCCATAAGGAAAAGTTAAATGGGGTATAGTTACATGATGATCGGGCGACTTAACTGCGCCGAAATAGATTTATCTACATTCTGACGAAAATAGAGGAAACGCGAGAGAGAGTTATTAGTTTGTCTGCTGTGCGCCGCGCCTCTCTCAGCGTGTTCGCTGGTTTTGTGGGCACAAAGAGGGCGCTGCTCATGACGTATCGTGAGCAGGACTCTTGGTGCCATCTATCGCAAAAATTTAATCTAGCTTTACAATCTAATTTTCGCGGTGTTTAAATTATCCTTTATTGGTAATATCCTACTCACACACACACACACACACACATATATATATATATATATAATCAGTACTAACTAATATTATACTTTATATTATCATCCGAAACTTCCTTCTTCATTTCTGGCGAGATTGATATCTTAGTTTGGATATTTCTAGAGAAAGTTCGGATAGTTTTTGTAATTTTAAGTTTCGTTTGACGCCGCTTCTTCAACTGAGTTGGTATGAAATGGGGAAAAATTCATCTCCCAAATTTTATTTGCCATGCCAGAAATTTTTGTTAATTCATCATTACTGACAATTAAAATACTCCTCGTGTTTAAAGGCAAACAAGCGCTGCATCCACAAAGATTTTTAAAAAATTTCACTCAGCTTGTCTTTAGCAAGATTTTGCATTTCACACAAATGTTGTGATGTTTTTTTCATCGCCGAGTTTCAAATCCTTTAATAATTTTTGATCCGTCCAGTTTCACTATTAGTGAAGACAGCGATTAGGCTATTCTTGAGTGTCTCATATTTCTCGGTTTCTGGTGGATTAATCAGTACATCTGAAACTTCAGAAGGAATATCAGCATTTATCGTGCTTACCGTGCCAAGTTTAATTTGATCTTGCGTTTTTCCACTATTGCGAAATTGTGCTTCAATCTGTAGAAACCATATCCTTGGATCCGGCTTCTAAAAAGGCGGAATTTTAACGCTCACTCTTGATAACTAGAAAATCACCCGTCATGGTATGACGGGTGCAAATTGCCTTTTAATTCGTGAGATTTTCCATCAAATCTGACGTGTTTATATATATATGTAATGACTCAGAAATTTTTCCTATATTTAAAATAAATCCTTTTTAACGAGAGATATTTTTTAATTACGAACGAATTATTTCTACTTCAATCCTATGACAAAATACTTCTACTCTAACTAGACTCGCAAGAGTCGCACTGCTTCTAGAGCCTCAACTTCGGTACTTTCCCCTTTTTGGTCTTTTAAAAACTCTCCGCGTCTGCGTAATTTCCTCTTTTCGTAATCATGTAACGCATTGAGCAGTCACGCAGTTTTTCGGCGTAATTCTCCACTCCTGGCCATGGATTTAATATTCTCCTAATATTTTAAACGTTTAATCTTAATATAATATTGAGTACTCTATAACTTATTTGATTTTGCTTATCTTCGAAATGGAATAAAATGTTTTAGACATTTAACGATTGCAATCTTCTTCAAATACCTCTACACTTCACTTAACGGAACAACGTTATATATATATATATATATATATATATATATATATATATATATATATATATATATATATATATACTAATCCAAATAATATATAATAAATAAAAATAATATATATCTAAATCCAAATAAAACCAGTATACAAACATACAGAAATAAACAAGAATTAAATCCTATATCAAATAGTCATTATTTGAACTATACATCACTTTTAAATAAAATCTAATAAATCGAAATTACTAATGATACCATAAACAAAAATCAAGTTTAAACATTATATGTCAACAAGTGATAGAACACTGTTGTTATTAAAAATAATGAAATAGGCAATCCAAGTAAATGGAGTTTTCAACAATTAAAGCAGCTTGGCTGTGGACAAGCTTCAGCCAGGTTAAATTAATTTTCTTGTACAAACTATCCCAGTTACTATTGTTGTTGAAAAAACAGACAGGGTAACTTACCCTAAAATGAAAGAATTTAGAAAGAAAAATCTTATACTAACCCTAACTATAAAGCATGACTATATATAAACGACTAAAAATCAGGATAGAATATGTAAATATCATTATATTGCACTAAAGACAGTAAATATATAATTCAATAAAGTACCCATACTTTACATTAAACATAAACTAATCTGTGTCTCCTCTTAAACTTACCAGAATTCATCTCTTTCAATATAGCCCGCCATGCATATTGACATCACATGTTGCCACAACCACAAATCTTACCATGAATCAGCATAATTGAATAAATAACATAATTAATTTCTGATATCATGAATTATTAAGATACCTATATTAAAATTCTCTATATTCTATATTAAGATACTTATATTAAAAAAACTATATTAAAAATTGTAATACATTTAGTTATCTAGAAAATATTAGAAAAAAGTTAAAAATGTCTATTAAAAAGGAATTTTTCACTTGAAAGATCCTGGCGCCATCTATGTAATAAATCTGAAACAAATAAATCAATAGCCAAATTTGAATAAAACTACACAATAAGAGTAGAATGAGTGAAAACACTATCCCACTAACAAATAAATAAAAATATTCTTTTATAAACCAATATGAGTGATTTATTTTAAATGACCTAAATATTTCCTATCTATATATGCTCTTAGAAAACCTATAGAAAATCCATAATCCTGGGCAATGGAGTAAAAATTTCTTATGTTCTTAATTCTAATATCAATGTCTGTTACTAAATTATTATTTCTAATTATATAATTTTTTACTAAATTCTTGAAGACAGAAATGCTAAGATTACTATTCCAGAAAGGGAATTTATTAATTTGAAAATTAAATGCATTTCTTTTATCAAAGATATCTGTTACTAATTTATTATCTATGATTTTAATATCTAGATCTAAAAATTCTGCAGCTAATTCATTGCCATTAGTTTTTATAAGTTTTAAATAATCAGGATAAAAGTCAATATGTGGCTTAATGCCAATTTCTTTATTGAATAGTATTAAATCATCTATATAGCGGAATAATATACTATGGCTATAATTATTCAAATCTTTCTCATAGTAGTGAAGATAAATATTTGCTAAACTATTACTAGCTGGGCCTCCTTGAGGTAATCCTTTAATTTGATGGAAAATCTTATTATCAAAAAAGATATAATTTTCTTTTAGAACAAGATTAATAAGATTTTTAAAATTATTAATGTTAATATATTTTCTAAGATCATAATCTTTATGTATATTTGTTAGTGTATTAGTTAAATCATCAATATCTATACTATTAAATAAATCCTGGAAGTCAAAAGTATGTACACTAGTTATTTCTACATCTTTAATTACATTTAATATCTCTACACTATTATTTACTATAATTGTATCTTTTTTCTTATTTAAATTCTCTATCACTGTCTGTATGTATTTTTGCAAGAGTTTACCTGATTTCGTAATATAAGTATTGCAACCATTAGTAACACTTCTAAATTTAAGAGGACTCTTGTGAAATTTTGGTGTAAGAAAGATGTGAGGATAAACATATATATATATACGAGTGAAATGTTTAACATTGATTCAAAACAAATAAAATAAACATATGTATTATGACAGGAAATATTTTTAATTACATATTATTTACATATTTCTTTATTCAAAAAGCCTCTTGATAAACAACATTTAATGTGAAGTATTTTTCGTTGTTTAACAATTTTCCTTGTACTTCAGATGTCTTTGCGTAAATTTTAACGTTGCAAAAAATATTATCAAATTATATCATCACGATTGAACTAAATAATCAGATGCATCGTGGCGTCCAAACTATATCACGCGCATGATATACGTAATTTACTACTTTCTATTAAAAAACGGATATTAATTTGAAATATATGATTAATATAATTTAAAATTTCTCTGGGACTATTGATCATAACGAGATAAATTTTATATCAATGGATAGCAAATTTTATTTCACTATTTTAGAACTATTAGATTTGAAATTAGAACGGCAATTACTCTTTTAAATTTAAAATTACTGAAATTTAGGTTCTCTAACAAAGAAATAATGATGTTTAACGTCTCGCAGTGCTATGGCGCGAGTTTTATTGTAGGTGACGTCAGAGTGTTACCGAGAGATCTGGGCTATTATATTAGTAATGTCTCCATCATTCTTTCTTCAGTTTCATCTTCAGAGTTTAAATCAACTGAATTTTTCGACGTCATGATCACGTCCGTCAGGTCACCAATTTGAAGTGTAGGTAAACGAGAATAGAATATTATCGCACTTCAAAATGAATAATTTTATTTCTAGAATAATATAATTTTCAAAGAACGGCCAAAAAGTAGAAATCCGAAGAACCATGAAAGTAAAAAGATAACTCAATAAATTTTTATTGCCTAGCGGCAGTAACAATTCATCGCCTGCTTTTTGGGTTGAGTTGTATGCGCTCGCTACAAGACAGTTGCGAACATACAACTTATAAAAGCAAAAAATATAACAACTCACAACAATACCACCAGAAATTTGAGTTTTTCAATTCATTTATTGTTAGACCTCTGAAATTAGATTCGCGAGGTTGTCTATACTGGGAGTGTGAAACCATTCGCAAGGATCTCTAAGATTTTGTATTTCCTGAACTCTCTTTTATACAATCATTTTTAATCGTTCTGGGTTAACTTTGATCCAGCACAATAGACTAGTCAGTCCAATAATATCTAGTTATTGGAAAATCTCTATATTTTGATATCTTACAACATAATCTTGCAGCTGAAAGAGCACCCATAAACTCTAATCTTGGAATTGAGAGAGTGTTTAAGAAGGTCAGTCTGATTTTGATGCAACAAACATTGAAAGAATTCTGCCATTTTTAATTAAAATTCGAATATATATTACATACGCTCTTTTCAAAGCACCAGAAAAACAATGCAATTGAGCATGATCCACTTCACTGAGTATTGCCTCTACCAAATAATAACGAGGTAAGCTTACGAGATGAAAATCTTTTATTACATCACACCATTCATTCATAATAGTGGTCAATGTTTTGAGAGAGAGTCATCGCAATTTAGTCCTAAACTCCTTATGTATTGAATTAAACATTTATTTTGAAAGTACAGAGTCCTAAGTACTGGGTAAAGTAAATGGGTTCTATTGTGGGTCGGAAACACCACTAGCAACTTGTAACACATAACTTTTGGTGTTTGTTCTTTTTTAAACGATTTTTTTTTAAGTTTTGAGTATGAAAATAGAATATATCTAAATCGGAATCCCATTCTAAGCGAAAAACTTTGCAGCGAATAAGTGTTGAACTATCATTACCGGAGATCTACATCTAATCCGCTTTTCTCCATCGTTCGCGTAGCTCATCTTAAGTAGTTCATTTTCTTAAATGCATATTCGCATCTTTAAGTTTCGAAGCTTGTTTTGAAAACGGCTTCAATGTCTTCTTCAAATTCTTGCGCCAAAAAAACATGAGAAAGGCGCACACACACACAGTTCGGGTCTGCATACTACATTTTTAACACTTCTTTTAATATTCGGCTTTTAAAACTTTTAGATTTAAAACAATTAAACATTGGCTTTTCTTTGTCCCATGGGATTTCGATGTCGGGTTTTGGATTCCTTGTCCCCTTCCCCCACATACCCTATTCTCATAGCACACCACAGTAGTATGTGCTTATATATGTTACTATATGCTTCTTTGAATTTCTTAAATAAATAATACATATTTAAATACAAATGGTTATGTGAATTCATTATATTATACAAGTATAAAATATTTTGTCTAACAGAGGATTGTTAAATCAAGATTAGAAAATATTTTATCTGAGAAGGATTTGTATGATCCAGCAAGACAAATCCAAGAATCGCTGTAGAAAGCTTTCGATTTTAGAACCTGAAAGATGCGAGCCTAAATACAATTTGTTACATAGAACGATAAATAATAAAGTACAAAACTGAATAAAGATGAGTTTATTTCAGTCTCAGGACTATAGCTAGAATTCCAATGAAACCAAACTTTCGTTTTAAGCATAGATTTTTATCATAAAGATTATTGGTGTTTAAGATAACACGTACTATCACCTTCAACTGTCATTGATCACTGTTTAAGTTCTTCTCTTTCATAATAACAATAAAATTGTCATGTTAAATATTATGCGTAATTTTTTAATACCAAAACGGTACTTACCTCTCAGACACAGCTCATACAAAAAACAGTTTCATATTTTTCTGCTTGTGTTTACACAGTAAAGACTCTATAATTACACTCTAGACAGTTTCATCCCACTGTCTGTATAAAGTTTTAACCACTGACTGATTTATAACTCATAAAAATCATCAATGTTTGAAAGGCAGCGTAATAAAAGAAATAATTGTTTAGAAAAATTCTTTCAAGAATAGTAACTATTCTCACTCGTGTTTTCGAAGTAAATTGAAAGGATTTCCAAGCTCCAATACATTTATGAATTTAAAAAAATGTGTTTGTACCTTTAGTCAAATAGTAATTTAAATCAAAAGGACATTAATAAAATTTTATTTTTTTATTTAAAACCCACACGGTCCGGCCTACCCGAAAGGGTGTAAGGCCTTTCGCAGACCGGTGGGGAAATATAAAAGAAATACAAATATATCAATATGACACGATACACACAAAAGCATCGCAAACCCAGCACAGAACGTTACAAACACTGCAAAAAAGGGACAACAACAAAAATAAATTAAGTAACCTAAAACACACACACACTCACAAGGGAAAAAACACCAATACGCCACTGAATTGATATTATACTTGGAGAGAACCATAAATTAATTGAATTTTGTTCGATTTTTAATCACCAGATCTGGAACTAACATTGAAAACATTCAAAATACTTTAAAAGAGGAGACCCCAGAGTGTATCCAAATGAGTAAAATACAAGTATAAGGTTAGTCTTTAATTATTCGCTGTTCAACATACCTAGTTTCTAGAATGAAGTCGAAACCTGAGACACCTTTAGATCAAAGATGGTTCTATTTTTACTGAATTGAAATATTTGAAAACTCAGTTTATTATATTTATAAGAATTTGCGCCGTTTTCTGAACCGTTGCTATGCCTACATTCATTCACCTCTACTCAGCGCTGCCAATTTACGAAGCAAAATCAAGCTTCTAACAAGCACTTTAGAAAACAGGGAAACTGTAAATACTCGCTGAACGGTCCCTTTTTTTATTATTATGATTCTATTTTCACTTTTAGCGTGGAATTTTCCAACATTCTATTCGAAACGCATATAAACAAATGAAATTAAAAATACAACGAAACGTTCGTTCTTCGCGTCGGAACGAACTCTTTCCCTTCCTTAGAATAAAACTTCAAAATCGAGAAATGTTCGAAACATCGTGCCAAACGATTTCTGCCTCCGAGCGAAGTGAAGAGAAGAAGTAGAAATATAATTATAGCAGAATGCGACGTTTCGAATTACTAACGCTCATGAAAGCAAGCGAAGAAATGCATATATCGAATTACACGATTCCAAGCATGAGGAGGGAGGAAAAAGCCGAGAAAGAGTCGTGCTTGTTAAAAATTTTCCGCCGACATATAAATGTCGTCTGCCGAAATATTTCGTAGCAGCATTTATGTTCTTCGTTTTTGGCAACATCAATTTCCACGCGCGGAATCGTATGCTTGAGGAAACACAACAAAATGTAGAAGATTTCTCGAACGAGAGAAAATATTTATTTAGGCTAGGAAATTTGATGAAGTAATGGAAATCTTAAGTCTCTCCGTCAATAAACATCTGTAACTCATTATTAAACACGAAACTGAAATTATTTAAAAGTAGAATGTTGTTTGAGCGGATGCTTCGATCATTATGAAGCGGTGAACATTCACTCACCATTAACAAAGTTCGCTAATAGATTGATAAGGTTTCGAGGATGGAATGAGGTTTAATTGGAGATTTCTGAAACTGTGTACCGTTTGGAAGCGGAATAATTACCGAATGGAAATGTTTGCTGAAATGATTCAAAGAATAGACAGACTTAAAAACATTTCATCCATGTTAAAGATATGTAAATTTAATTATTAGATATACGGTATTAAATTCAAATAATCAAATTTTTCGTATTCAATTGCCGTGATTAGAGAGTGGGTTATTTTTGAAAAATGGAAACGAAGTATTTAGTGGAAATATCAACAAATAAAAAAAAAGTTGTTAAAAATTCCACTTTGTTGTAAAAGGTTTAATTTGTTTTGGCATATATTGTAAAATTTAAAATATATTATTGTAAAAATATTGTAAATTTCATTTGAAAATTTAGTTAGTTTTTTACGTTGATTCGTTTTATTTTTTTTAATTATTTTTTACTGCTAAAAATAAATAAAAAACTTCATATAATTATTTATTTTCTTTAGTTTCTTTTATGTATAGTAAATCATCTTACTGGAAGCTATAAAATATACAATTCTGGTTAGTAAAAAAAGCTAATATAAACAAGCTGAAAAAAGTGAAATTAAATCTGGTACTGTCTTTTTTCCTCCTTGTGATCAAAACAATAAGTGTTGATTTCTGGTTGGGAATATTTTCAGCGAATTAAAGAGTCAGCAGATCGGCTAATAATGTTAATTCGAATTCGTAAATAAAAACTGCCAAGAAATTTAATAATAAATATAAAGAACACCATATTTTGTATAAACAAGAAGGAATTACTTAAAATAAATATGATTTTTATCCGCTTTTCCCAAGTCTCAAAATACATTTGTGAAATATTTTGTACATCTACTTATAAAAGGCAATGTCCAGATGAGTCTATCGCACTTACAACCATTAAATTTGGCACACAGATAGTCGTAATGGTGACTCAATGCACCTCGAAGCCCGATTATTAAATTTTTATCTAGAAAATTTTTTATTTAATATTTTGCGTTGTTTTGGATGATTTTTCGCACGTTTTTGGCCGATCCACGAGAAATGATCGAGAAAAACAATCGATGAACCATCGAATAGAACAAACAATTATCGTTTTAATGACGTTTGTTTTGAAAGTCTAGCATAATTTCCTGAATTTTGAGAAATTTTTAAATAATAGTCAGTTTTCGAATGAAATTTTAAGATTTCAAAATCAGATGGCTCCATCTCACGTTCTAATTTCGTTATCTTTTTGAAATTTTCTGAGCTAATAAATGAAACGTTTACAGCAAGAACGGTTAAAATACCATTTTAAGTCGATTTGGTGATGGGGTAGGAGATGTTTTTCGAAGAAAGAACTATTATACCGAAATCCCGTTCCATCCAAATGTGCGCCATCTGGCGGGAAAAATTAGAGGTATGGTTTTATTTGGCATCCTGCCATGATTGAGTATAGGTAAGGAATATGATGAATTACTTTTATTGCTTTAGTCTGAATGAATTATTACACCGTTTAAGCAGGTTAGGCAAATGGGGTTTTTTTTTTTCTCCTTTTGGTTATATTTTCTTTGTGCACGTCATGTTCTCATCAATTTCGCCTTACACTTCAAGCTCATGATACACTATTTTTTAATCTAGGTGGGGGGATCGCGTTTTTATTTATATTTTTTATACTTTTGATTGCTTTGTTTTATGTACTTATTAATAGTCAAGCACAAAAGTTTGTTAGAAAACACATGTTGTTTATATTGCGCATTTTCCTTCTTGCTGTTTAATAATGATTTTCACGTTGCAATTTTTTAATATTGTTTTGGATTAACGTACTCTGTACTGTTTTCCTACAGCTCAAATGTCATTATCGCGAAGAAAAATAAGCGGGAAAATCAATAATGTGTATCTTCTGATTTGATTTTGTTTTCAAAACTTTTTCGTGTCATTTTGGACGGGTTTTTTTTCAATTTGTTGAAGTCCTGATTCCACAGGCAACGCCGTGCGCGTACTGCTAGTTGCTCTATAAAAGTGGGGATTTGTTTAATTAAATTTAGAACAATTCTGCTGGCTTCTTGTATAACTGACTATCTAATACAGTCGTTCATATGGCGTTTTTTAAAAGACAAACATTTATTAAATGATAAAACGTACTCGGCGCACCAAAAAGATACTTCTTTGGATTGAGCACAAGGTCCGCTTATTGAATGCATTCTAGAACAGTCCTTAATTGGGTAATTTGATATTCAAAAGTTTTTGAGAACACTATTATGTCGCAGGGTTCGTACGCGTCCTTACAAGTCCTTACTTTTACATTTAGTCCTTAAAAGTCCTTACAAATCCTTGTTTTTATGCCCCATTTTTAAAAAGCTCTTGAAAGTCCTTGCTTTTTGCCATCTCAGCTAGAGCAAAATACATGCAGTATTTAGAAAGTGAAAGATCCAAAGAAAAGACTGAAACAAAACAACTGAAACGAAAAGCTCTAGGAGGAAATAGATTTTTTTAAAACAAAAGAAAATGTTCCAAACCAAATACACCAAACAAATGGGGAAGCAAATGATTTAGCTAATGAGGCTGAAAAGTCAAAGGACATAAATTTATTTATTCAATCGCATGAACTAAGAAAAACAATTATTGAAAAGAAATTAAAATAAATACCTTGGGTGTAAAATTGAACGAAAAAAGTTTGGAATTAAAAGATATTTAATTTGATTACCAGTTTCATGATTTTTTTCCATCAATTTATTAACTCATATTTTTAAGAATTTTTGTTGTGTTAAATTTGTAATGTATCTTCTATCTATGTTTTATATTATACTTTATCATCTAATAGGTTGAATTTGCAAAAATGAGACATTTTATTTAAAAATGCGTGCGACAGTTCGTCAAGTTTATTCAATTTAGAGGTCCTTATTTTTTGGTTTTGTAAGTCCTTAAAAGTCCTTGATAGTCCTTGATTCTCTTTTAAGGAAATGTGTATGAACCCTGTGTCGTCTAGGTAATAAAGGCACATAGTCTATTTCAAATGACGTAGCAAATTGTCCATCATTCTCTGGAAGGTCGTAGGTGCATTGCAGAGTCCAAACAGCATGACTTTAAATTCATACAAACCCTCTGGAGTGATAAATGCCGTCTTTTCGCTATCCGCTTCGTCTACTTCTGTCTGGCAATAACCAGAGCAGAGATCCATGGAAGAAAAGAACTTGGCGCCCTTTAGACAGTCCAGAGTATCGGTAATACGAGGCAGAGGATAGACATACTTTTTCGTGACGTTATTACTACACAAAAGCGTAAACTTCTGTCTTTTTTTCTTACAAGCACAACGGGTGATGACCAGGGACTTTCAGATGTTTGGACGATACATTTATCGAGCATTTTGTGAACTTCTTCACGAATAATGCGTCTTTCGATCGGTGAGACTCGGTAGGCTCTTTGATGGATAGGTGCATGATCACCAATATTAATTCGGTGTTTGACATTCGTTCGTGTGGTTTTTGACTTATCAGCTTTAGTGAAAACTCCAGAAAATGTTCGGAGCAGTTCGGCTAGATTGTCTTTTCGTTCGTTGCTTAAATCAGGATATACCATTGGTGAATAATCTATAAGGGATTTCGACGTATCCTTTAGTGTAACCAGGTTATCTGACGTGTCAGCTATCGCACATAAATGACTTTTATCTAGGCATTCAGCCCAACCTATGCACATTCCTTTAGGAATGATTCTTTTTTTAGATTGAGTATTGGCAACCCAAATATCACCTTTGAAGGATGGTATGAAGTGATTATGGAAGGTACAGCAAGTCTGTCGACTTAGGATCCTGATATTGGTATTTTAGTTAGAGAATGGGGAATAAGAGTACAGTCCTTTATGGCATACAACTTACAAGATTCCAGCACTGAGAGTTCTTGGCAAACGTCTTCAAAAAATAGTTCACTCCTACCACAGTCTATCACGGCTTGAAAATATTCTAAAATGTCCCATCCAAGGACTACCTTTGACTACAATTCTGTAAAACTACGAATTCAAATGGCAGCTCTCGGCTCTCTATAATGACACGCAAAATACATTTTCCTATAGTCCAAACAAAACTTCCACTGGCGACTTTTAGAATTACAGTCTTGGCATCAGAAAACATAACTTTCTTTAAATATCGACGATACTTATCCGAGATGACAGAAAATGATGCCCCAATTCCACCAGAGCACGTATCGGCTTACTATTTATTATTACGTACAGATGGTTATCAGTCGTCTTTGTGGCCGACGGAAGATTTTCATTATACGCGGCCTCACCTCCATGGAAGATCGCTCCGTTCAGTTTTCCTCATTTTTACAGCTCGGAGACTGACTGGATCTACGATAAGGCGGCAGTGATCTGAAGTGGCGTGTTGGGAATCTGCCTCTATTCGGTCTGGCGTAGATCGGCGAACAAAGTTTGGGCGTCGGAAATCTTCTTCAGGGTTTACTTCGTTGAAGTTCTGTCGGCGGGATTCTCTCTGCAATAGCGCATGACGTGCCCAGGACGTCCACAGAGGAAACAAACTGGGCTGTTGCCAGCTGTTCTCCATACATCCGTTTTCCTAGGCTGAGCTGGTGGGCAATAAATAGGAACAGGGGATTTTTTTGTTGCGACGGCATATGTTTTTCGTTGTCGAGGTTCCATTGTTTTACTGCGACATTTGCTAAAGCCTTTTCAACTTC
This sequence comes from Araneus ventricosus, assembly GCA_013235015.1. Lineage (NCBI taxonomy): Eukaryota > Metazoa > Arthropoda > Arachnida > Araneae > Araneidae > Araneus > Araneus ventricosus. The sequence continues at coordinate 20,715 of BGPR01003017.1, forward strand.
TTCTTGAACTATTTCTTCCAGTGATTGCGAGTAGGAATTCGCACGTTTGTCATATCTAGTTATCATTCGCCTGATATCCTGTGTATAGAGGATACCAAGCCCGGTTCGTCCTCCATCACTGCCATCGGTACGACATTTGGAAGCTTCACGAACTTTCTTCGTCCTCTCTTCTACTTCATATCATCGATGTAGCTACACCATTAATAAAATCAGATGTCGTGGCAATTTCTTTCGTCGACAGAGCCTGATAAATGTCCTCTGCAATACCTTTCATTAGTGGAACACGTTTTCATCCTCGGACATCACAGGATTAACTTCCTGGCAAAGTCCTAAGACACTCTGAATGTAGAACTCGTACTTTCTAATGAGCATTGTGCTCTATACTTCAGTTGTTCCTCAGCCTTTCGGGTATATTTTTGATGATCTCCAAAAAGTCCACTTATTCCAGTTTTAAATGCTTCCCAGGAATTCATGACGTCTTCGTGGTTTATGTACCACTGCTTTGCTGTACCGTCGAGGAAGAAATAAGCATTGGTTAAGCACATCATGTAGTCCCATTTGCTGAACTTTCCTCTCTATCGCATTCTTTGAGCCATTTGGGAGGATCTTCCCCAACCTCTCCTCTGAAGACTGGCGGAATCCTTTGTTGTCTCCTACATTGGAGACAACAGTTATAATTAGCAAAATTTAACAAAGTTATTATTAACTATAAATTAATTAGTCAAAAATTAATTAAAACTTAATTAAAAACTCTTAGTTTTTTTGGACTCTAGTTTCTTTTGGATTTTTATTTAGGATTTTTTGCCTTTTGATTTTTCAAAATGTTTCTCGTTTTGCGGTTGGACAGAATTCAAGCCACAAAGGGTATACTTTTGATTTATAATCGTACCCTTGAAAGAAAATTTTGTCCATTTGAGAACTCCTGTGGCGCGTGGTCTTTGAAAAAGTTAGTCATTTTGGTTCTTATCCATTCCTTCCATTTTGAATAATCTCTTTTACATTCTAAATTCTATTTTATGTATTCTAAATATTAATTGTTGTAATTTTTTGTTGATACAATCACTTGATGCTGTTGCGTTGAGCACGCAAAAGGGTGTATTGTTATCGTTTTTTTTTGTTTAAAACTTCTGTTTCTTATTTATACTTTTTACCTTTTAATTTATATTTCTACTGCATTGGAGACGTTACAACTAGCTTCCTTTCTTCCGGTATGGCTGTTCCTTTTCTACTTTCAGAAAAATAAAGTCCAAATTCTAGAGGCATTCCTCTTAAACGAAGGCTTCTACGAAGGCCGTCACTATCATCCAGGTTTGAATGATTTCTACCCGGCGCCTCCACCACAATATCACGATGAAAAAGTCAGTTTTACAAAATAATTTGGTTTATTTACAAAATGCAAAGGAAACGCTGATATCCAGCTTGAAAAACAGATTCAACTGGAAAAAGAAAATGGAAATAAAATTAAATATTCAAAGAACTAAGGCACGCGCTTAAAATTTAACATCACTTGGAAATTTTCAGAACTTTTTTGGTTGGATAATTTTACATAATGTTGCCAGTAATTTTTTAATGACTTATAGAAAACTAATTAAATAAGTGAATATAATTTTTTAGTTCACATGCAACTAATTTTTAAGCAAGGGAAGTTAAGTTTCTTTCTTTTTTAAATGTGGCAATATAATCGGAATGCGTGTAATTAAAACACTCTCTTCTATCGCTATGCCAGTCAGAACTGTAGCTCTCACGATGTTTGGACCTAAGTGTGTAATTTGTCACAGTGTGCTATTGCACAGTCTTGGTGTATCGAGGTTACGCATCGATAGTAGCTGAAACTAGGGAGTCTTGACACAACTTTTTCTTGTATTTCTCGAATATTTGAATTTTTATCATCATAAAAAGATTTGTTTTCAAAAAGAGTAAATGTACTTAAGCTAAACTGATATCTCATTTAATCATAAAATAAATATATTTCATAAAATCGACTAGGGTCAGGTCTTCTTAACCTTAAGGTTATGGAGATTACTACATGCTAAGAGTATTTAAATTCGTTTTATAATTTGTATGTACACGAAATTGAGATATTTCGTTAATACTACTGAATTACAAAAATGTTTATTATCGAAAAATATTAATGAACTAATAAAAAAATAACATGGAATCTATAAAATGCAATTGTTATTGATTAAATCTAGTTAATAAATTAAATTAGAATGCTCATTAAATTAAATCTAGTTATTAAATTAAATTAGATTAAAATTTAATAAAGGATTAAAATATTGATTTAATTAAATGATGAAAATTACAGCAATGGAACTGGGAACCTTACAGCATCTTTAGCACGTTAAAGAAATGCCGGTTTTGGAAAATTAGAAAAAAAAGAATAGCATCAAAGTGAAAGAAAAGATCTAAAACATGTTGTACAAAGCTAAAAATAGAGAAGCTTAATAGACTTACTCGGTTCTTCTAATATTTAAAGGAAATTAGAAGCAAAAGAATAAAAATATATTTTAAGAGAAAATTCAAATCAAGAAAGAAAGACAAACTCAAAAGAAATGACGAAACGTTAAATCAAACAAACGATGACAAATAGTTCGAGCAAAAGATTTTTATTCATATATATAATAAATTAATAAAAAAAAACTTTCTTTCAGGCGAGGAAAAATAGATGGATAAAATTTCAATTCTTTTTAAAATTCTTACTAAAATAATTATTTGCATTATTTGAAATTATCATATTAGAAAGAAAATTTATTCAGTAAATAATTACTAGCAAACAATTTTTAAGCAATTATTCTCTACATTTGAGTTTCCATATTGCCGACAAACTCCACGCAGCAGAAAACTGATCCCAATCACAAAATGCGCTTCGGTCGGCTAAAATATCGTAGCTGCAATAGCTTTTGATAGGGTCAAGTAGCCCTAACTTGACTTTTTCTAAATAATCTAAAAATTAAGCCACTTAGAATTAAAATACTGCATAATTCCATATATCAGATTAAAGCTAGAAGTATGCTTAAAACTCAGAAATATTTTAATTTATTACATCTTCAATAGTAAACTTCCTATCCACTGAGGAATGAAAAAGTGAAAATTTACTTTTGGGTTCCCAAAACATATTTACCTATATACCATTACGATGGCTTTTAAGATTGGAATTAAAATCCCTTCAAAATGACCATGTGACCAAAGGTCAAATAAAAATGGCACACAAAAATTACCAATAATGTCACAAGCTGAGAAAATCACGTAGAGTTAAATCTCCCTAGTTTCCCCTACTAGCACAACGACTTTTAATCTCAGCTTGTGAGAAGGTACTCCTAACAATCATAAAGAGTTAAGGAACGATACAGGACATGATGTTATTTGTTCATTGTCTATTAGAGTATCTATCGATAAACATTCTGTGACCTCCCTCTATTTCTGGCATATTGTTTTCATTTATCTGTCATAATTTCACTAGTCGGAGGTAAAATTCCCCTTTCACACAAACATTCTCTATTCCCCATATTAGCTTGAAGTTCAGGATAGACCTTGCTTTTAAGTTTTTCTGTGCTATGAAATTTTTTTCAAAATTCCCTATTCAATGAAATCATATCGTTTGAATCTGTTTTAAACCGACCTTCGCCACTTTTCCAAAGATTAGCCTCATACTGTCCTGATTCAGTGTCGTTGAACTCTCATATTTGTAGTGAGATTCAATTTTTTGACATGGTCCCGTACTCCGGATTTTGCAAATGGCCAAAACTGTACCGAACACCGCACCATATCCCTGTTCCTGCAACCATTAACGCAGTTGAACCAGTTGAATGAGCACGGGAAGCTAATTCTGTACAGGGGTACTTGGAATTCTTCGACAAAGAAATGGAAGCGCTGAATCCACTTCTGTACAGAGTCACCTTTTATTCGGCGCTTCCATTTCTATGTTGCAGTATTCCAGGTGTAATATCTTGGCACCAAAACATACAGAAGACTTTTTCAAATTTATCTTTTGTACCTAGTTAAAAAAATGCCGTCAGAGTAGTTTTGGGTGGGACCAATACTAGGTCACAGAAATTAATTTCATTAAAATAGACTCGTTAACCATTCTCTAAATACACAGTCAAATGTGTTACAGTGGGGTACCTTTCAGCCGGCATACCGATTCGTTGCTGCTGCCCTAACGGCCGGTCTGATAAGTGTGGACATCGTCGTTTGTATTTCCGAGCTCTGCGTTCTTGAAATTGAAAATGGCTTGATCGCTCCCTTTGTTAATGTATTTACAGGTGTAATTTATTGCTCGTACTGAATTGCAAGATTCTACATTTATGTGGGCATTAAGTATTTTTTGTCAAAATAGAAGAATAAGAAACCATCCAACTATTAGCGACAATACTATACCCGTCATTGCGAAATTTGATAATCGCAGTTAGTCTTCCTTCTGATGGGTTCTATGTGGGTACTGGGGATATCCGTTTCATCGTGAAAAGTTCCTTTTCTTGTACATTTTCCATCTTTCATCCATAGGGAATGACCATTGTCAGAACCGCAAGGACCGTGTATCATGTTTTTAGAAATAATATCGTGTAATTGCTTATCACTTCTTGGATCAGGTAAGCGAGGGAGCCTCTAAGAGAAGCTACTTCTTGCTTCTCATAGACAGACGAAATTCCCACGTGTTGGCCGTGCGTAGCGACCCATTAGACGGGTGGTCCCCGGTGTATCAATCGGCTGGTAGCTAGCCACCTTTGTGGTTAATCTGCTAGGGATCAAACGAAAAGGTCATTCTCTGGGACTTGGCGTTAAGGGTGATCAACGTTCCTGGAGATGACCCAGAGCGTTAGGTTCCGGCTAGCACTATGGTAAGCGCCGAGGCTGGGAATGTCCGTAGCCGGTGGCTGCCAGCTCTTGTTGGGCTCCTTAGTGGGCGGTGCCGTCGGGCCTGAATTCACTGCTATGTCATATGCGTAAGAAAAAGAATCGTCCCTTCAGTAGGCAACAAATTGGAACTAATCTTTTAGCATCTCATAATTTCCCAACGTTTTTTTATACATAGAGAATTCACCTACAAGGAAACATTTCATGGCGTTTCACCTTTCCTAGTTGAAAAGACAATCTCTGGTGCACTTGGTGGGGTTAAATCCACGAAAAAAACTTCGATCTGGTGATTTGATAGTCGAAGTTAACTCTCCCACACAAGCCAGAAAAATTTAAAACATTAAAGCACTGTCAATGATAGCAGTTACAGTTACTCCACATGCCACTTTGAATTCTTCCAAAGGAGTCATCTCCTTTGGAGACTTACTGAACGATCCTATTGAAAAAATTACCAAAAAGTTAAGTAACCAGGGAGTGACCCATGTACGGCGTATTACAATACGGAGGGATGGCCAGCTCCTGAATACTAAATACCTCATACTTCTTTCAGTTCTGAAAAATTACATGAATACATTAAAGCAGGATTTATGCTCCTTTCTGTCAGGGCATATATTCCAAACCCATTGCGCTGTTTTAACTGCCAACGTTACGGCCATTCTAAACTTGCCTGCCGCGGGACACTGACATGCTCCCGTTGTGCAGAGGTGGGTCATGACAGTACAAATTGAATCACTAAAGAGAAGTGTATCAACTACAAGGGCAATCATATTTCCTTTTCTAGAGATTGTTTTGCCGGGAAACAGGAAAAAGAAATAATAACAACTAAAATTACAAAACAGATTTCATATCCAAAAGCTCGTAAACTCATGGAATCCCGGACACCCACACCGGGCACTAGCTTTGCTCCTGCAATTAAGAAGACACTTGTTGCCGTTCTCACTCCAACATATCAATCTGATTTATCTTCCGAAACAAATTCCAAAACTTCTGGACCTCTTCCAACAATACACTCACCAGTTACTACAGCAGGAAATATTTTACATAAGACCGTTGCTCCAATCGGTGAAGCAGCTTCTGCTCCACAGGACTTCTCAGATTTTCAAATTGACAACAGTAAGAAAAAATTTAAAAAGAAACTAAGCTTAAAACGATTAACCAAAATTTCAACTGCTGGAAAAATATTAACATATTATAAAACCCCACCCCCTACCAGATTCTACCAAACGCAATACAGATATTAAACAAACTTCTAAGATTTGGAACACTTCACCCCGGTAAGTTTCAAATTTTACAGCGCTCCATTCCACCGAAATACAAACAAAATAACCCTTTTTTTATTCTGTGGTTTTAAAGATGGTATATCTTCTTTCACTATTTATTTGTTTTCCATCAGAAAGATGTACATTGATTTTTTAACTTTTTTTTTCTCGTCTCGATTTCTCTCGTCTAGTCTTTTTCAACTTACTTGTTGTTCAACTCTAGTTCCTGGTTTTTAATTGATTTTAAACAGTGCTTTGTCTCATTGTCATGAGTCTAAGAAATATTTTAGAATTTTAAAATCCCTTTTATATCTACCGTGATCCTGCGTATCCACCGTGTGTTTGGCGCAGCTTATTCAAATATGGCTCATGCGCCAATAAACTCCAACATTCATCCATCTGGGATCAGGTATTTCATAGCTCATAATATCATCAGTTTTATTGGGCCTCAGATTGTCTTTTAACCAAAGTAATATTTGGACGTGTGGCTTCTGCCATTCAATAGAATACATAAAACACGATATATATTCATATATTTCCCCTGTAGATTATAACTAAAATCAGTTTTTTAATTTATTTTCTAAAATCGCCCACCAGCAAGTAGTGTGGGCTTCTATTCCGGAGGAGGCCACTGCAATAGCAACTTTTTTGTCTTTCCGAATTTGAGCGAGAGTAGATTCAGAATGAAAATCTTCTCATTACCGTCAGGAACATCCAGGAATAACAAACCGCCTTCACCACTTCCAATCTGTCGCAAAGCGTTATCAATTTTTTTTTCTCGGGGCCAACCGTGTAATGAACTCATTTAATTGCTGTTGCAATTCTTCATTATCGTAGTCCAGTTCCTGCACTAAGTTTTTTCCAATCTTCATCTGTCATACGCGGTCTACGCATTCCAAAGCTCGATAAATCGTTTCCTGTTATCGTGATCACTTGGTCTTTTACCTTTGTTGGTGCTTCGTTGTAAATAAAGTCATTGTACTCAATGTTTTCATTAGGACCGCAGGGACTACGTATCATGCTTTTAAAAATAACATCTTGTAATTTCTTATCACTGCTTGGATCAGGTATTTCGACGCTGATAATATTATGAATCTGATTGAGTCTCAGCTTGTCTTTTAACCAAAGTAAAATATGGCCGTGTAGCAAGCAACGCTTCTGCCATTCAATAGAAAACATAAAACTCAACATATCTCCGTATATTTTCCCTTTAGTTATAGCTAACATCATTTTTTTTAAACTTAATCTAAAAACTCTTGCAACTATATCATCTCAATCAATAGATTTCTGTCCCGACATCAATTCATCAACAATTTCTCGGATAAAATATGATAAGAAAAGATACAAATATAATTTACTATAATTAAGTAGACTACAAACTCAGAAAATTAACATCAAGCGTTCGAGTTGAATTATTTCAAGAAAACCAGCAATCACATATTAATTTTTTCCCCAGCAGGATCACATAATCGCGGATTTCTGATGATTGATTTTAAATTTAAATTATTACACGCGATTGCGCTTTTCCTAACTATCACGTGACGGTTGATAATAAAAATAAGTCATTGCACTTGTTTACGCTTTTCTTAACGGTCACGTGACAGTTAATTTTCTTTAAAAAAGTAGTAATTTTCATCGCGGACCACTGAATCAATTTGCATTTCTTTGTTAATTATTTAATTGTTGTTTGTAGTCAAAAATATTGAATTTAAGACGATGTCATTTATCCTTTGTCCATTCCCGGGTTTCAAACTAAATCTGCCAATTTTCATCCAAATCGGTTCGGTAGTTTGGCCGTAAAAGCGTATGAAACAGACTCACTTTCGCATTTATTATATTACTAGCCGAAAGCCAGGCGTTGCTCGGTATCCATATTTTTTCATACACCGGACTCCTCTTCTTTTCCCCCTAAAAATATTGTTATCAAATTTCCCCAAGAAATGTAAATCTTCTTTGAATCCTTTCTTGTTGAATTAAAACTTTCAAATATAGCCTTTTTTATCACCTTATAACAGTTTGGTTTGAATGAAAATGAGAGAAAATTAAAAAAGAACATTTATTTTAAACAATATATAGTTAAATAACTAATACAGCTTTACAATGTTCAAATATACTTATATTGTATAACTTGGTTACTGCGAAGCTTCTAAATAAAATGTTTTATAAATCAGACAAAGAAATTCGAAATCGCTCGCGAACAATTTTCACTCGAAGGAATTTCGCTGAAGAAGAATGCTCGAACAAAGAGAATACTTTTAACTCTTTATACACAAAATTTCTTGTCTCTCCAGAAGGAGATTATACATACAGATTGCTGGCCATTCCTACTAGTGAGGAGCATCCTACATACAATTGGTCATAAGAAAAGCAGTCCTCCTGAAGACGTAGGCCTACAACGTTCAGTGTTTGTCCCTCGGATTTGTTAATAGACATTGCAAAACCTAGTCTAACTGGAAATTGCAGTCTTTTAAACTGAGACGGCATCTCTGAAGTAATTAAAGGTATTCTAGGGACTGAACCTGTGCCTCAATGATATGATGATGCAATGCCTTTATTATTAATCTGGTACCATTACAGAGTTTCGGTTGATCTAAATTTCGGAGTAGAATTACAGGAGCTCCTACTTTTAATTGTAGTTTGTGTTTGCTACTTTATAAACTAAATATAAATGCTCTTCTAAAGTAAAGTTAAATTGAAAATCAAATATGAAATAGCATTTTTCTACTCTTTTTAACGTTGCCATATCAACCTTAATATTCAAAAATTTGTGAAATTTAAACGAAACATCGCGTAATAACTAAACGGAAGTTAAGTGCGTGCTTCGAAATAACAGCGGAAGTAAGAAGTCTAACTTGACCAAAAAAAGCAATATTTTCTTAACTTTAACAGTGGTAAAAACACGTGAATAAAGGATTTGATGAAAAAATAAATTAGTTTGAATTTTATTTTATAACAATAAAAGCATTGTTGCAATTTCAGTTTAAAATGAATTTTGAAACGTTTATCACAGTTAGAAAAAAATTGTACTACAATTAAATTGGTATCACTAAAAAGATAATTGTTTGCTCTTTACGGTGATGTAAAAATAATTTTCGTACGTAAGTATTTCAGAAGTTATTGGTGAAAAACGTCTAAAAATAGCTGAATTTTTGTTATTTAATTAAATAAATAAAAATCTAATTCGAATTTTAAAATAATTTTTACGGCGTTAGCTCCCTCTAGTGCTAATCCATCACTTCGCCAAATTTGGTCATCGTAAGTCCAACTGTGTGGACGTGCATAAAGAACCAAAAAACGAACAAACACACACTCATACTTTCCTCTTTTTTATATATATATATATATACACTATATGCCCAAAAGTATCCGGACACTTGCAGATTTTCACATTTTTTAGAATTTCTGCGAAATGGTTTAACTGACTGACTTTAAACTTCGGACATGTAAAGAATAGACAATAATTCACATTTTACATTGAAGATTTGGTCCGGAGTGCAATTAGGGGACCGCCTACAAACTGAAGACAAAAACGTTTTTGGCCCATCCCGCTTCACAGAATACTAATAACATGATGAAACTTTCAGAAATGGTAATGTTTAATGTGCATAATATTTACAGGAATTTTCGTAAACTCAGCTCAAATATTTAGGAAGATATAAAGGTTTTCTTAAAAAATCTCAAATTTTCCCATCTGTTTTTTGCTTATAACATGCAGAGTTTTCTATTATATTATATGAAACTTACAGAAAAGATGACAATATGTTAGAAAAGCATTTTCTATAAATTTGGAAAAGAATTGATGAATATTACAGGAATTATATATATATATATGAACATTTTTAGTAAATACTGTTTTACTGCGCATGCGTGAAACATAGTGTAATTTTTCTTTCACAACGTTAAAGCCAGATATATAGGGCAACTTATATAAAAAATTTCAGTTCAATATCAATAGTATTCAGAAAGATATCGGCATTTCAACGAGCAGAATTTTAGCTCCTGTCGAAGAGAAGCTAAAAGATGAGGGGTTGTACACAAATTGATATTTTTTAAACTTGTATCTTTAAATAGTTATATTGAATTGTAAAGTGGTTAGAATTCGCTGCATACCCATGAACACATCTAATATTCGTAACGAATAAAAAATTTATATGTAGAATTATTAAAATATTTTAAGAAAAGAAATTAATTAGATAAAAAATCGTTTCGCCATAAAATAAATATATTTAAAAATATCGTTTGGCCGTAAAATTGTAATATGTAACTTGTTAACAATCATGTAAATAATATAATTAAAGTAATAAAATTTTTGTTATTTATAGTGCCTAATTAGCTGGAATTCATGTTATGCACGTAATTGATAAGTGTTCTTTGGTTTGCAGCAAATTCTAACCACTTTACAATTCAATATAACTATTTAAAAGACACAATTTTAAAAAATATCATTTGTGTACAACCCCTTATCTTTTAGCTCCTTTTCGACAGGAGCTAAAATTCTGCTCGTTGTAATGCCGATATCTTTCTGAATACTAATGATATTGAACTGAATATTTTTATATAAGTTGTCCTATATATCTGGCTTTACTGTTGTGAAAGAAAAATTACACTACGTTTCGTGAATGCGCAGTAAAACATTATTTACTAAAAATGCTCATAATTCCTGTAATATTCAACAATTCTTCAATATTCAAGTTTTACAAAAATGCTTCTCTAACATATTGTCATTTTTTCTGTAAGTTTCGTATAATATAACAGAAAACTCTGCATGTTATAAGCAAAAAACAGGTGGGAAAATTTGAGATTTAAGAAAACCTTTGTATCTTCTTAAATATTTGAGCTGAGTTTCCGAAAATTCCTGTAAGTATTATGCACATTAAACATTACCATTTCTGAAAGTTTCATCTTGTTATCAGTATTCTGTGAAGCGGGGTGGGTCAAAAACATTTTTGTGTTCATCAGTTTGTAGACGGCCCCCTAATTGCACTCAGGACCGAATCTTCAATGTAAAATGTGAGTCATTGTCTATTATTTACATGTCCGAAGTTTAGGGGCAGTCAGTCAAACCATTCCGGAGAAATTCTAAAAAATGTGAAAATCTACAAGTGTCCGGATACTTTTGGGCATATAGTGTATGATATGCCCAGCCTTGCTCGGGATAAAATTAATTTCATGTCTAATATTTTTTTAAAAATGATACATATTGTTTATAGCTGATATACCCGGCGTTGCTCAGAATTAAAATACTTTTGTTTAAAATTTTATAATACTCAAAATCCTTTTATCGTGTGAAACGTTTTTAAATTATAATGAGAACATCAATTGAAGCAAACGATTTTTAAATAACGCCGACAACTAACTCTCTCTATAATATTTGTTATATACGAACTTAATTTTTTTCACAAATACTGAAGTATAAGAAAGGTTTTAATGGACTTTTTGGGACGACAAATTACTTTTTGATTAATAAAAAACATGAAAATAAACCAAATTAAAAGTTTTCCTGGTATAAAATTGTGAATTGTCTGCTTTTAAACTTTTCTTTTAGTGTTTTCCAGAATTTTTTAATGTTCTTTGGCAATAGTTCTTCGTATGTGCATTTTTGTTCATCAACATAAAAAAAATATTACTACAAATTGTGTATAAAATTAATTTCGTAAAATTTATTAAAATGATAGGAAAAAAATTGTACGGAAATGAAATTAGTGCCATTGAAAAGCTAATTTTAAAAAAATATGGTGAAAATCAGTTTTTGTTAGATAACATTTTCGGAAGATATATTCGGTAAAACGCCAAAACCTTGCTAAATTTTCAATTACTTGGACCTTTATCTTGTTTTTAAGACCTCGTGTGCATAAAAATATGTACAATAAACATTTAAAACCACAGAGGTTTAGGCTACACCGACTTATATTAATCCAATGCTTGCTTCTAAACGACATTTCTGGAGCGTGCTGTTGTCAAACATCTATTTCATCTGCTTACAAAAGCTTTACTATCTTTTCCTTTGTTGGAATTTGAGAGATTGACTTATGTTTTCTTTTAGGCATCGTTAAAATACAAGTCCTAATCTCATATTACTTAAAGTTATATATTTTCATATTAAAATATTACTTATTTATGATTTCTTAGGAAAAGCAGGTAAAAGATGACAGGTGATATTAACTGAAGCGATTTTTTAATCTAATCAAATAAGCTTTAGAATTATTTAAGAACCAATGAAAACATTTCCAAACGATATTTGAAAAAAATAAGCAGGAAAAATAATGGTAAAGTAATTACACCATTGCCTAACAACTGAGTATCATTAAATTTGTTTTATTTCAAAATCGTCTGCGTGTCAACTTTTTATTAAATTTTGAAAAATTAATAAAAAAAATCGAAGGAAAAATGTCACATATATAAAATTGGTGTCATCAAAAAAGTAAAATTTTGAACTTTAAGATGGTATAAAAATATTTTTTTTTTTGGGGGGGGGGGGGAATTTGCTCCGAACTTGCAGCGGAAAAACGGTTTCGGTTAATTTTAAATTAACTGACTGTTTAATTAACTTTTGCACTTTGAAAAGTTGATTGTAATCTTGCCCTTGTCTTAATTAATAAGTGTGCAAAGTTTGGTTGAAATCAGTGCCGTGGTTTAGGAGGAGAGACGTGAAACATACATACATACCCAAAATGACTTTTATTTATATTAAGACTAGCTGTTATGCCCGGCGTTGCTCGGAATTAAAATACTTCCATGTCCAATATTTTTGATGCTAAAAACTACTTCTGTATAGAAAATTACAATACCCAAAATTCTTTTGTCTTCTGAAACGTTTTATAATTAAAAACCGCCGATAGTTAATTTTCTCCATAAGTTATTAATATTTGTTGCATAGGTACTTCAAATTTTGTTCATAAATCTTGAAGTATAAAAAGGAATTTAGCGGATGTTTTGGGACAATTAATTACATAGTGAATTTTTAATTAAGAAAAAGCGTTGAAGTAAATACGAATAAAAAAAATAATAAAATTAGTCTTCATCCAGAATTCTTCTAATGTGAGATAGCAACAGTTCTTATGCATTCTTGTTCTTCACCAATAGAAAAAAGTGTTACAAATTGTAAATTTTATACACAATTTAATTTTTGAAAAATTTTTAAACTGAGAGCAACGAATTAAACGGAAATGAAACTTGTGTCATGAAAAGATAATTTTTTAAACTTTAAATATGTGTAAAAATAGTTTCTGTGACATAATATATATTTCCGAAAAATATCACGAAAAATGCCACATCTTGCTTAATTTCTAATTAACTGAAATTTAGGGCTTTTAAAAGTTGATGATGATGATCTCTCTCGTCTTATATAAAATATATTTATAAAAATAAGCAAAAATTTCAGAAATTTAGGTAAATTACTTCGAAGTCTAGCCGTTGCTTAGCAACGGAGTAGCTATAAATTTGCGCTATTTCAAAATCGTCTGTAGGTAATTAACAATTTAATAAATTTTGAAAAAATAATAAAGTTGAAGAAAAAAATGTCACAGAGATAAAATTGGTATCATTGAAAAGGTAAAAAATTTGAAAAACGGTTTCGGTTAATTTCTAATTAACTGACTGTTTGATTAACATTTGCACTTTGAAAAGTTGACAGTAATCTTCCCCTTGTCTTAATTAATAAGTAAAGTAAGTAAGAGTGCAAAGTTTGGTTGAAATCAGTGCCGTGGTTTCGGAGTAGATGTGGAACATACATGTATACAAACATGCCCACAATGACTTTTATTTATATTAAGATTAAGGATAAACTATTAATTGCTCGTGATTCAAAGTTTGCTAAATTATTTTATTCTATTTATCGGAAAATTATAAGAGGCTTTCTTTTAATTTTAAATGTTTTTTTTTTTTGTTCACTCTTGAGTTTACTTCAAGTTTTTTTTTTTTTTCTTTTTACTTTAAAACATTAGAAACGCTTTTGTAAAAGAATTCATTCTAATTGTTTCATTTAGCACCATACTAATTGAGTTTAGTGCGACAGAAAAAGCAAACATCCTATTTAAAAAAATTTACTATAAAGCGATAAATATAAAAATATTGTATCCAATCTTATAGCATTCCTTGTTTTGTTACCTTCTCTGCTTATGGAATAGAGGAATGGTTCTCCGATGCTCCAAAAGATGGCGCTGTGTACAGACTCAAATTCCGCACGTTAATAAGTTTTTGGAACAAGTTTAAGAAAATGCTATGATTTGAATTTTCAAAAGTTGAAACTTTTTCACTTATTTAATAAAATTTTAGTCGCAATTAATGAACTTCAGTAACAATATTATAAAAAGTAACTTGCAATACAATTGACTTCAGGTATTTTAGTCCTATAATTTTCAAATTTAACGTTTGTTAAAGATATGGTCTAAATGCATACTAAGTACATATTCAGCATTCTTAGATAAAAAAAATTGTCAATAGCTCAAAATTAGAAAAGTTTTCAAAATCTTTGAATATATCAATGATTTTGCAACGTTTTAAATAGGAATTCTTCTCCGACATTTTCCTGGCGATGAAATGACTTCGAATGCAAATATATAAATGTATGATAATGATTTTCAGGCAAAGAGAATCCAAAATTCTAAATAACACTTGTTTTATTTCCTATTCTCTTCATAAGCAGTAGTTCCGTATTTCAATGACATCAGTTAAAAATATTTTTAAGATCTCCACTTTTTAAGAGTTTTTTTTTTTTTTTTTTTTCCCCTTTTCTTTTCATTTTAGCTGCCTAAAACTGGGAATTTTATAAATATATGATAAATATTTTCCTGAAAAGCTATCCAATTTTGTAGCTAAATTTTGAAATTTTATTGTCTACCCCCATACTCCCCGGTACTTTTATTGCCCATCAATTTTTTGCCCCCTCCCCCCACTTATGACTCCAATCGCCACTGTTACAAATCCCATGACCATTATGACTGGAAAGTTTAAATTGGAGAGTTTAATTAACTTTTTAAGTCGCTTGAAACTCAGATTAGGATCTTTTAAGAAACCCAGGGAGAAAGCTTACTAAGACTCAAAGTGAAAGTGACCGAACAGACATCGTAGTTCTTTTGGAGTTAACTTTGATGAAATGCATTATTGAGTCTTATTTGTCGAATTAATGTTTAGAATTATAAAGATCCTTCTCGGACACCCCGTGTATTCCGTATCTGGGTCACGGTAATAAACGAAGACACGCAAGAACCGCAACTCAAACAGTTGTTAGGTTAGCGCGTTAAAAATGCCAAAAGTAATTTGTCGCTATAAAATCTTAAATTAAGGCAGCAAAGTGCTTATAAATTTTTCCACGACAACTGTATCGCTTTTCTAAATTGGTACTCTCGTTGCTTTGGAGCGTTTAAGCATATACAGTATCTCCCAAAAGTGATCGGGCACTTTCGAAGTTCTTCGAAATGCTGTTTTATTTACTAATAAAACTTGACGTTTTACAACGGGAATTTTTTTAACAATATCTTTATTCTATTCTTAACATGATTATACAAAGTATTTTGAATTCCAAATTAAATTTAATTTTCTAAAACAGTAACAATCAAAATGTAAACAAAAAGTTACTTCACAAAAGCCATCGGACACTTGAATAAAATCATTATATATTAGGGGATTTTTTTGTAATTACTGATTAATATTCCTTCACGCTGTTAAACCCCACGTGCAACCTTGGCCTTCTCGAATGAACCGGAAAGTGGATACGCTCCTCACCAGACTACGAGTGGGTCACACTCGATATACCCATCGCCATCTACTGTTCGGAGAACGGGCACCAATGTGTTCCCAATGCAACTGCAGTATGTCAGTCCGCCACATACTGTCTGAATGTCCGAATTTTAACTCGCAACGTTTGAATTTTTTTTAAACCAGTTCTGTCGATTTACCTCTTATACTGGGCAAGGCGCCACATGTGAAACTTTTTGCTTTTTTGCGGTCAATTGGGTTTTATCCACATATTTAAGCAGTTCTCCTTTCTATATTCTCTTCTCATTGATTTTTTTATATGCATTAATTTCATGCTTTTATCACGACGGATCTCTACATAGTTTGGAGCAGCATGGTCAAATCTATGGCTGTCGCGCCACAAAACCAAACTCAAACTGATTAATATTCCTCCATTGTCGGTTCAGCACCGTTTTCAGTTAACTTTTGTTGTGTTTTCGAACTCTAGCCTCCAGTTCTCTCCACATGTGCTCAATTGGGTTTAAATCCGGTGATTGGGGTAGTGTCATTAGAACTTCCGGTCAGTTATCGAGACATCATAGGCGAATATTTTGAGCTGCGTGCTTAGGATCGTTATTTTGACAAAAAACAAAATTGTTTCCGATTCCCGAACTTTGGGCTGATAAATTTAAATTCTCCTTTAAAATATTTAAATGCTGATCCATTATGACGTCAATAAACATAAAATTACCTAGAGCTGATGCTGACATGCACCCCCTCACAACAACGTCTCTGCCGCCATGCTTCATTGTTCCAATTAGTTAGCAGGATTAAGTTCCTTATTTTTTTCTTCTTCTTCTCCATAGAGTTATATACCCATCGCAACCAAAAACGTTACATTTGCTCTCATCTACAAACAGAACGTTATTCGAATAAGATACGGGCTTATTTGTCATCGATTTCGCGAAATAAGGTCTTATCTTTCTGTTCTTCGTACTCACAAAAATTTTCTTCTTGCTGAATGCCCATATACATCAGCTGATCTCAGCACTCGTCTTACAGTTTCCTGTGAAATTGAAGTACAAAATTTTTCACTAAATTCTGAGAAAATTTTTAAAGGACTCAACCATGCAGTGGCGAATCCAGGATTCGTGTCTGGGAGAGTTTGAGGTCAGAAAAGTTTTGTATCGTAGTGACGAATGTCAAACCTCATGGCTTATGTAAACCAAAATACTTTAACTTTGCAGACTTTATTCACCTGACAATAAGAATCACAAAGAACACTACAATACTTTCGATAATTTAACAAAAAAATACAATTAAATAACTAGCCAAAAAGTGTTTTCGACCGTGTCAACGCTACAAGTACAAGTGGAATGACTAGGAAAGTAGGGAAATTTTCGAGCCTCTCAAGCCAGAAAGCAATGCTGTCACGATTTTATTATTTTTTTAAAATGAAAATTAAGAACAAACAGTTGTAGTGCTTTTAAATAAAATCAAGAATTTTTGTTTAGCTCTGGGAGGAATGAAACAAGATACCCCCTCCTGGATTGGCCGCTGCAACCATGGATTCTTTGCAATTTTTCTCAGAATATATCTCTGATCACGTCGAGTTAGCTTTGTGGGACAACCACTTCTTGTCTTGATTCCGATTCGATCTTCATTTTCAAAGCGTATTATCACAGAGTAAACAGTGGAATGGGATAAATTTACTAATAAAGAAACATTTCGAACTGATTTACTATTTTTATGAAGAAACGTTGAAATCAGTTAAACGATCACCCTCTTGAAACGAGTTTTTTAAAAAAATTCCTTACATATAGATCGTTATTTATTGCTTCAGTGAACATTCCTACCAAATTCGAAGAACTGTTCGATTGGGTGCGAACGAGCGTGATTACATATCAAACAAATTTACAGACAGATCAAATGCTGAAGAATCGCGTTAAAACAGAGACCTTGCTTCGTTCGGTCAATGAATTATTGTAACAACTAAAAAATTGAAAATAACAAAATTCAGAAGTTTTACAAAACGCGCTTTTATAAGCGTTTTTAGTGAAACATAAAATGTTTTTTCATCAAAAATCTGGGAATCCAAACAGAAACGTAAAAGCGTGAGGCGCTGAGAATAAAACTAGAAAGAAATTAAATCGCAATGAATATCATACGAAAATATAAATATTTTTTTATCAATAATATGGACGTATGCAAAAACATGATTTACTGATAGAAATAATAATTTAAGAAAACTGGAATTTCAATCACATTTATAAGATATTTTAATTTTTAATCAATGTATAGGAATTTTCTTTCATTCGTTGAGGCTTAATTTTTTTATAGTATTGTTTTCAGCGACGTATGCTTTTACAATTTTGTTCTGATACCCATGCTCTGGATTTAAAAAATATATATTTTCTTCATTTTTACGCCAAGAAAAGTTTTATCTATTTTTTATTTTTATTATATTCTTTTTTTAAAAAAAATCTTGACTGGTTTGGTTTGGGCTTTTTATGGTGCAAGAGCCAGGATGTTTAATCTTATTGTATCATTATAAATTTTATGGAATCTTAACAGCAATTTCTTTCTCAAATTCAATATCAGATGTCGCAATTCATAGTGAGAGACTCCACGGTTGCCTAGTGGTAAGGTCTCGGCTTCAGGGTTGAAGAGTTCTAGGTTCGAAACCCGATTCCGCTGAAAATCTGCCGTACATATGGGCCCGTGCGCGTTAAATCTTACATAGAGGGCTATACGTCCCACTAGTATAACGGAAGTTTAGAGAGGGAGGTGCCAGCTCAGGTGTCGTCATCTGACCGCGGTTCAGACTGACGTGGTCCGTCCAAAAATAGCCCTCGTGTTTCTTCAAAAACGGACATTAATATAACTAAACTAACCAACTCATATGGAATTAAATTTAACCCTTTAACTTATAATTACGCGCACTCAAAAATATTGAATTGATTGTTGTTCAAAAGTAGTGCATTGTCATCGAGAAAACGTAAGTGTATAAAATTTTAAGAATTCCAGCCCATCAACTCTAGGAAATGAGTGAAAATCGTTTACAAAATTCCGTCTTTACAAACACGAAACAAATCACGCTAAATAAAAGCGTGTAAAAATGTTTGTTGATTGCATAACTATCCAATTCTTAGGAAATATTTTTTTTTAATAAAACGGGAATTTATTCGAAAATAATTGTTCCAGGACGAACGGTGAACATTTGCTCAAAGATGTTAAGTTCTACACGCATTTTCCGAAACAATCATTTTACCATTTCAAATCGATAAAGTCTTCCATTAAATTGTGGAACAGTCATTACATATTTCAGCCGATTACAAGATGATTAGGGCAGATAAATGCTCCAATGAACGCGCTGTTATATAGTGTATCATTATTTTGATTAGGTATTTTATGTATTATACATTTGATCAGTGACGAATCCAGGATTTGGGTCTGGAAGGGGCTGAGGTCATAAAAATTTTGTATCGTCGTGACGAATGTCAAACCTCATGGCACATATAAGCCAAAATTCTTTAACTTTAGACTTTATTCACCTGCTAATACGATTCATAAAGAACGCTACAATACTTTCGGTAACTTAATAAAAAACACAATGAAATAACTAGGCAAAAAAATTGATTTCGACCGCGTCAGCGCTACAAGTACGAGTGGAATGACTACAAAAGTGGGAAAATTTTCGAACCTGTCTGGTTAAAAAGCAATGTTGTCGCAGTTTTTATTTATTATTATTATTATAAAAGGTAGAATAAGAACAAACAGTTGTAGTGATTTTAAATAAAATCAAGAATTCTGTTTTAGCTCTGGGAGGGGCTGCAGCCCCATAGCACCCCTCCCTTGTATTCGCCACTGCATTGATATTCGACGGCACTTAAATATACTTCCGCTCAAAAACACAAACGTATTCTGCAATACAAGAAACTTTCGCAAATATTGTTCAAAACAGTGCATCCTTTCAAGTAGTCATGTTTACTTGTATTATAATGCTTATTCGGTATTAGTTTGAGATTAAGGTAGCTAAAGCAGTGAATTGACTCGATTATATTCTTCCGAATACGTTTTACTTAATTATACTGCACAGACGGAATCTTTGTCGATGTGGCAGTTTTTAGCGTATGATAGGGCACTCATAAAACCAACCGGACTGATCTCCCTTCCATTTTTACTTTCTCGTATACGAAGTTTACAAAGAGAAAGTATTGTAATCGTCAAAAAATTCGAACTCGAGATTTTGACGAATCTACACGTTTTAGACCTCCCTGAGTCCTAAAAACACAATTTGGAATTATGTCTGTCTGTGAGCATGATAACTCTAAAACTATTAGAGCTACGGGGATGAAATTTGTCATGTGGTGTTTACACATAATTTGTAGGTTTCTGTCAAATTTTGGACAAAATCCGTCAGCGGGAAGTCTGTATGTCCGCGGTCATGCGAACGCTATAATTCAAAAACTTGAATAGCTTGATGGATAAAATTTCGTACACAGTTTTATCGTCATGAATGTAGGTCCGTATAAAATTTTGGGTCAAATCCGTCAAAAGGTTGACTGTCTGTCGGTCTGTATAAGCGCGTCTCCAACGAGTCCGCCATCTCCACGCGCATGCGTATTGAACGCAATCTTCTGTGCACGATATTTATTGACTTCTGCCTGGCGCTTTTTTTCATCCGATTGTCCATGCGCATGCGTACTTCGTAGCAATCTGTGCACGCGGAAGGATTGTCCTTGAGCCAAGAAAGAGTAGAAATCGGTATTCATTTAATCGGAACGCATCTCTTCGAATTTGATTTTTTACCTAAATATTTTCTGATAGTCATTGGATCCTGGGTTACAATAGGTTCGAATTTTTTATCCACGCGGGGGGGGGAGGGGAAACAGCACCTTTTTCGAGAAGTATACGAGAAAGTTTAGGGGAGACCACTCCCGCTGGTTTCGTATACTTCCATATTATGATGCGTTTTGTGGTTAGCTTCGTCGTATATATGAGAGAATCAATT
>BGPR01003017.1:45514-66238 GCA_013235015.1 Araneus ventricosus
GACACAAACGTATTCTGCAATACAAGAAACTTCAAATATTGTTCAAAACAGTGCATCCTTTCAAGTAGTCATGTTTACTTGTATTATAATGCTTATTCGGTATTAGTTTGAGATTAAGAAGCTAAAGAGTGAATTTATTGATTATATTCTTCGAATATGTTTACTTAACTGTACTGCACAGAGGAATCTTTGTCGATGTGGCAGTTTTTAGAGTATGATAGAGCCTCATAAACCAACCGGACTGATCTCCCTTCCATTTTTTTTTTTTCTATACAGCATACAAAAGAAAGTATTGTAATCGTCAAAAAATTCGAACTGAGATTTTGAAACTCCAGTTTTAGACCTCCTGAGTCCCAAAACACAATTTGGAATTATGTCTGTGTCTGTGACACGATAACCTCAAAACTATTAGAGATAGCAGATGAAATTTGTGCTGTGTCTTTAATAATTTGTAGGTTTCTGTCTTGGACAAATACCGTGGAAGTCGTCTGTCTGTATGTCCGCGGTCATGCGAACGCTATAATTCAAAACTTGAATAGCTGATGGATAAAATTTCGTACACAGTTTTATCGTCTGAATGTAGGTCCTGTATAAATTGGTCAAATCCGTCAAAAGGTTGACTGTCTGTGTCTGTATAACGCGTCTCCAACGAGTTCGCTATCTCCACGCGCATGGCATTGAACGCAATCTTCTGTGCACGATATTTATTGACTTCTGCTTGGCGCTTTTTTTCATCCGATTTCCGCGCATACGCACGGCACAATGTGCACGCGAAGGATTGTCCTGAGCCAAGAAAGAGAGAAATCGGTATTCATTTAATCGGAACGCATCTCTTCGAATTTGATTTTTTACCTAAATATTTTCTGATAGTCATTGGATCCTGGGTTCAATAGGTCTGAATTTTTTTATCCACGCGGGGGGGGGGGAAACAGCACCTTTTTCGAGAAGTATACGAGAAAGTTTAGGGGAGACCACTCCCGCTGGTTTCGTATACTTCCATATTATGATGCGTTTTGTGGTTAGCTTCGTCGTATATATGAGAGAATCAATTGTGTATTTTGTATCGTTTTCTGCCATCTGCCAAAATTAAGTTTCCTGCCATCATCAAACTAAAAAAGAATTGGAATTCAGAACTCAATGTATTCTTTTGCTTAATAATTCCAATATACTCAAAGAAACTATCTCACCAACTTTTAAATATCGACAACCTCCTGCAAGAATAAGCCTAAGATTTCCTGCGTGTATCGATATATTTTTTGCAGAGTCTATAAATGGATGGCGGTAAATAATAGTACTAAGCATTTTCCCGCTGATACGTCTCTCACTTGGCTTACTCAATGATTATTATCTTTCAAGACAAAATTTCTTCTTGGAGCAAATAGAATATTTTGGCAATCTCTAAGGATTAGTCGCTGTCGTCGAAAATAGGCTTTTGCAACTTAATATTTTTTGTAACCAGCGCCATGGCGAACCGAGTTATGTCACTCGGATATCAATGGCACAGATGCAGTAATCGAAATGAAAATTATTGCCTTGAAGGAAACAGTTGGCTTTCTTTTAAATATTGCTACCCCAAATGGAGTTGCAGAGAAAAATATTGGAGTCGCGAAATAGGAACTTGTTCTTCCTAATTCTTCAACAAATACAAGGGAAAATAATTAAACTCAACGCACTGAATTAAATTAGTACATTAAAATTTGGCGAATAGCTAATACTTTTTCTTATACAAAGAGAAAGTTTTGCAATCGTCAAAAAATAAGGCTTCCAGATTTTGATGAATCAGCACGTTTCAGAGGCTCAAAATCCAGGACAGCCATATTCGGAATTATATCTGTCTGTCCTGTCATTCTGTCTGCGAATTCGATAATTCAAAAACGCCCGAGCTAGAAGGATAAAATTTGGTGTGACGTCTTTACACCAAAATTGTAGATTGGTATCAAATTTTGGACGAAATCTTCAAAGGGAAGTCCGTCTGTCCAGAGGCGTATCGACTGGGGGGCAAGAGTAGTATGGATGCCTCGGGCGCCATGGGATCGAAACATTACTACCTTTATGCCAATTTTTAAAGCAAAATATGATGAGGGGGTATAGAAATAATTCCATTCTCCTGTCACCATTTATGCTTTCTAGGCCATTAATGACCCCTGAGGTAAAAATATATTATGACACGAGTGCCACTTACCCTCGGTACGCCACCGAACATGGTGGCAAAAAATTAGTGCATTTTTGATACTTTTTAAGGTCAAATACTATAAGGGGGCGAAAAATACCATGTCCTGGTAGTTGTTCACGCAAGCCAAACCACTAATGATGATTGGGAGGGGGCGAATTATTCTTATTATGACCCGGTTGCCACTTGCCCTCCCTACGGCACCGCGTCTGTCTACTCGTCCTTGTGCATGTGAGCACGATAACTCAAAAACAAAACATGGAGAGATAAATAGATGAAATTTGGTCTACGAATTTATCTTCAAAATTGTAGATGCTGTTTGCTTCAAAACCCCGAAACGAGTACTTTCGGACGATTTTACTGCGGAAAGGTGTGACATGCGATTAATAAGATGATTTCTTTGTTAGGTCATGACATTCGTTCGGGTAGGCGTTTTTTTAGTTAGTCTTTTTTTAGACAGTCTTTACAGCTGTGGGGTCTCGAGAAGCCGCCAATTCTCACGAGAGAGACTGACCAGACCCCCCAGATAGCTAGCTGGAAGCGATCGATGAAAGGAGGCCGGCGTCGTAAAAACCGATCCTGATTACATCACCCGAAGGGCTTGTTGAAACGCCGCTCCGACTGACCGTTGTAAGATCACCCAAGAAGAAACGCATTACGTTGTGGCTTTGCCAATAACGATGCGGGAAAGAGAACAGAGATTTGTCATTGGGGAAACTGTTTCATTCCCCGACAAATCACCAAAAACTTAACCTTTCGGCAACGCCTCGGAGGCAGGGTCAAAGGTGCTCTTAAGCTGGAATTCTGGAGAGATCGTCTGGAGACCCGGGATTGAATTCTCGTGATCTAGAGTTTGGAAGGGAGCTCTCAGCTTGAGACGCTGTTTTTTTTCATCGGGCCTGGTCCCGTGAACCGTTAAACCAACCTTTGGTTGATTAAAGTTCGTAGCGAGCTGGAAAGCAACTGAGGAATTCTTCGGAATTTGTCTCGAAGTGAACGTGAAATACTTCACTGCAATTTACCTTCTTCGGTAATCGGTACAACTCTTTAGTGGTTATACGCAAATATTTTGAGCGGTCTAATCCCTCAAATCACTCTTCCGGCCATCGGACTTTGTACTCGCCTTGAGTAGAACTTTTTATTTTACGTACGAGTAGATTCATAACAAATCTGCGATTGAATCCAGAATTATCTCTGACTTTGTTTACGCTATCTCGTCCTGAGTTAAGCAGAATTGATTTATGCTGATATTAATTTGTATATTCTTGTATATAATCCATTAATCAAGAATCTTTAATTAAAAATTAATATCCTGATATTGCTGTGTCTGGTAAAATCTTTCATAGTTCAGTATCACTGAACTAAGACCCTACACAGCAAATGAACAATGAAAATAAGATGTTTTTATATACTTCTAAGCAAAATGTTAATATCCCCCCCCCCCCCTTCCATTTTTCACTTCTCTCCTTTATTGGTGAAATCAACTCCGCCTGGGGCAAAAGCACTGAGGGTTTCTGTGTCCGAGAATCATCAGTATGTGTAAAATTTTGGAATAGATTCATGTTGGGGTTGGCTATCTGTATCTCTGTTTGTATGCAAGTGAACGCAATGACTGTAAAACCCGACAAGCTTGATGCATGGATTTTAGTATGTGATCTTTAGACTAAAATTGAGATCGTTATGAAATATTGAACCAAATTAGACAAAGCAAAAAGATATTTGTTCAAAATGCATGCTTGAATCGATGAGCGAGAAGAGAGGTTTATTCTTGCAGGAGATTTGTAGATATTTAAAAGTTGGTGAGCTACGAGTATTTTCTTTGAGTATACTGGAATTATTACACAGAAGAATACATTGAGTTCTTAATTCCAATTCTTTTTTAATTTGATGATGGCAGAAAACTTAAATTTAGGTTTATTCCTGCAGGAGGTTTGTCGATATTTCAAAGTTTTTTAACTATTTTCTTTGAGTATATTGGAATTATTGAACAAAAGAATACATTGAGTTCTTAATCCCAATTCTTTTTCAGTTTGATGATGGCAGAATACTTCATTTTGGCAGAAAAGTTAAATTTAGGTTTATTCCTGCAGGAGGTTTGTCGATATTTAAAAGTTTTTGAACTATTTTCTTTGAGTATATTGGAATTATTAATCAAAAGAATACATCGAGTTCTTAATCCCAATGCTTTTCTAATTTGATGATGGCAGAAAACTTAAATTTGGCGAAGCATTGGATCATTTAAAGAAGTGCTCAATGAAATTATTCTTACAAAAAATAAGAAGGGCATTTATCTTTTTTAAGCTTCACATGTTAATATTATAATATATTAATAATAGTAGGGTTATTAATACAATAATTGAATCAGTAGTTTGACGAAGAGAAAGAATCCCAAAACTGATTTCTTGGGGAAATAAAAAAAAGACATCCCATTTTTCTTATTTATTGTTTTTTAATCCAATTTTTATATGAGTTTCTTTACACCAGTAGTTAGCTTAAAGGTTTTCTCTCTTTTTTACAGATAACAATGAACGTCTATATGATAACACACGATTTGTGCGCGTTTCGATTAGCCGCTTGTTCCCTTCTTCAAACTTCTGATTCAATTGCTTGGAAGGTTTAATATTGCTTTATAAACCCCAGTTCAAACCTGACAATAACATCTAAACTGAAACAAAACTTTCCTCTAGTCTTCTTTTAACTTGGTATTGTAAACCTTTGTATTCATTATCATAGAGAGAGCATTTTCATGAAAAACCAGAAAACTTCTTCGTTCATAATAATATTCAATTCTTTCATCATAATATTAAAATTCCTATTCTTTTTCTTATGTCCCCAGTTTTGATAAGAACCCTCCAAGAATCACCAAGTTGATTGAGAAATATATATCTGTCTGTGCTTCAGCCAGAATTCGTGGCATGATATGATTTCCCACTGCCTTTATTATAATATTTCCAAATTTGATCACTTTTGGCCAAACAGTTTTCATTTTGTTGAGTTTTAGAAGTGAAAATTTTATTAACCAGTAAACTCGTGCGAAACAATCAACCTTTCCCTCCCTCCCCCCCCCCCCCAGAAAATTATTTTATCTTTTTAGGGGTTGTTGAAATTAAATACTCGACGAAGTTTATACACAAAATAGCAAGTACAGTAACATATTTTGAAAGGAACAATGTGCTTTAACGTAAATTGAATATGCTATGTGATAAGTCGATAAAACATCCTATGCACTGCTACCTTATTCATCGCTGAACGCTTTGAATTATTTCAGAATAAAGGATGTTCACAAAAGAAATGATTAACACTTTGTCCGATCATTGCAGTTAAGCAGCATCAGGCGCGGTCAGTACTTGGGAGAATGATAACCTGGGAATACCACGTTTTCCTTTTAACTTAAATTTTAAACAAACAGTGTGTTTTAACGCACACTGCATATGCTATGTCAGAAGTTAGTAAAATATCCTATCCACTTATGCCTTATTTATCGCTGTCTCTTTTTACTATTTCAGATAAAGGTATGTAAACTACAAAAATAATATATAGGAAAATTATCATTGATATATCTAATAAATTATATTAGATATAAAGGTACTGAAGACTCGGGGAGGTCTAAAACGTGGCATTTCATCAAATTATAGTGGTCAAAGTTTTGGAAGAATTCAATATTTTCTCTTTGCATACGGGAAAGTAATAAAAGTGAATGCGTGTATTTGTCTGCCATATGTGCACTACACGAAAGACTGTTGGGCCTAGAGCTAGTAAATATTGCACAAATATAATTTGAAGGGTTGGAATGCGCACATCGGAGTTAATTTTTTAATTTTGGTTAGAATTTTAATTAAATAAAAATAGGTGAATTTTCCGCGATATCTTCGGCAATTTAAATGGTAATAAAATAACTTTTACATCATCTTAAAATACAAATAATTTCCTTTTGCCTTATACTAATTTGGTTACCACGTAATTTTTTCTCTATTTTTTACAGTTTTTTTAAAAATTTACTTAGAAAACAATACTTACGTTTTTTTGTCATGAAATTCAAACCTTTTTCATTCTTTCTTGTTATATTCATGTTATTAACCCTCTGAGCGGTTAGCTATTTTGATGTACTTGCTTTAAAGTCTTAAAATGTGCTTCTAAAATGAATAATTGGATCTTTATTGAGTTTAATGAAGTCTCTGAAATCTTAAGAATATTTTATCCACGGTAGTTTAAGAAATTATACATATAAACATTAATTATATACTTTTGAACCCAATATGAGAAACGGAAAAATACGTGCAAAACACTTAGAGGGTTTGCGCTTCTTAGGGTATTTCTATCAAACGTTTACAATTTTGTTTCGAAGCCCATATTTTTTATGTTTTTTTTCTTTCGGCTCTTTAGCGTATTAATAAAAGAGTTTTTTTTTTAATTTTTATTATTTCGGCTTTGTCATTTTTAATACTTCTTTATAGTATATAAACTAACTGAAATGTATCAGTTAACATGTTTTGCCTTCAATTTCAAGTCATTTCATGCTAGCAAAACAAATCTCCTGCTACCCACCCTTAAAAATTCCTTCGCTTCTATCACCACCCCCTCTTTTACACCATCCAAATTCCTTTTCTCTCAGCCTCGTCGTTCGAATTTCCGAACTTTCCAGCAGCATCCATTCACTAACCATCCCAGTAGACCCCAGTTAGGGCTGCTCGCTATTTCGTCTATCCCTCCCAACTCAGACCGTGGGCTTTACCTCATCTTCCTTCCTCCAAAAGGGATTTCCCTACGCCGGGAGGGGGAGAGATTATCCCTATCGCTTCTCCACCCTCTCTTGCCCACCTGGCTCGAAGGAAATGGAACGAAGAGGAAGGAGATAGGGCTCCTTCCCGAACGCTAGGCTTAATCACCACCACCAGGAATACCTCCTTCCAGTGCCAGGGGCCCATTATTTTGCCTTTATCTGGCATCTTATGCCGCCCCCCTTCCCCGTGCGAGTCCGAAAACGTTCCCTTTCAGACGATTTTTGTGCAGGAGCACCCCTAAGGCTACTGGCGAGCGAGCGAAGGGAAGAGAGAGAGGGTTGATGATGATGATGATGGTGCCGTGCTTGCCCGAAAGAGAGAGCGAAAGGGGTAGTCTGAGAATTTCCGGGGGTATAGTATTTACAGGTCTGGGTATGTGTGTGTGCACGCGCAAATATACGCAATGCGGCAAGGGGCCTGCCCTGCGTCACAGGCCTACAGTTGTTAGAAAAGGGGTGGAGAGGAAGGGGTGACGGTTGGTATATGTGTTAGAATTAGTAAACGCGCATGCGCGGTTAGGGGGTTAGTGAATGAGGGTCTATGAATATCTAGGATAAGTAATATAAATGTATGCCATAAGCAACGAAATTGATACAAAAAATATAATTGACTATTGGTGTGCTGGGTTCGAGTTCTGGGTATGACCTTGATTTTTTTATAATCTGTATGAAAACACATTGTCTTGTATTGAATCTATAACGAAAACGCTAATTGATTCATTAACGGCAAAATAGATAAAAAGTTTGAAATATTACAGGTTGAGTATACGGCAATTCAATATTATTGCAATTTTTTGCAACCAGACACGTCTTTAACTAATTCAAAATAGAGAGTCAGTCTTTTTATGTAAAAATTATGAGTTCCACTTCCTGAATTTCTCCAACATGAGACTTTTTTTTTACTTTCTGGTAATCAAAGTATGGAAAGAGTAATAATGTAATCTTAAAAATTAGACCTCGAGATGTTGATGAATCTCCACGTTTCACACCTCGTCGAGTCCAAAATAAAAAATTTTGGAATTATGTTTGTCATTGAATACCGACTCAAAAACGGGACGAGTTAGAAGGATAAAATTAGGTTTGCTAAGAAGAGACAGTTATGTGTTATGCGGGAACTTCTCAAGTCGGAATTCGATTCAGAAATGACAAAACGTGGCATTTATATAGGGTTTCCATAATTTCGAAGCATTGATACGGGACGTTTAAGTGCTAAATAAATAAAACATGAAAAAGTTGGTAGGTATTTGTTCATTTTACTCCGATAAAAAAAACAATCTGATTAAATGAACACGTAGAATAATAAAAAAGATGCAAGCCTAATCTTTTTTAGCCCAGACATATTTTAAAATGATTCAACTTTCTTGGTTATATCATTTTCTTTCACATATTTTTAAATTGATTCGACTTTCTTGGTTATATCATTTTCTTTCACATATTTATAAAATTGGATGCAAGTCGTTATTATCCAAATTATAATAACAAATCAAAATTGCTTCTATTGTCTCCACTGACAACCTGTTTCTTTCTTCCGACCATTGAGTTGACATTATGAAAAATATTCTCTCCACATTTGCAGGTTGGAATGGCAAATACGCACTCTCATAGCTTTATTAGACATGACTTCTGATCTGCAAAAAACTTCAGTAATTTCTCTTCCATACTCAATTTCATAGTTTGTTCGCAGTTTTGGTCGGTATTATTTTTCTCTAAATAATCTTTTAGATATACAAACTGTTTGAATATAATCGCAATGTTGCGCCGGTGTTTCACGCACAGTTTAGGGAGAAAACGGGACAAATAGTAATGGTTGTAACATACGGTGGCAGTCCCGTATGTAAGGGACGTATGGCAACCCTACATTTACATAGCTTCTCAAGTAGAAAGTGAAAGATTTTCACAAAAAATCAATATTTAATTTTTCAAACGTGTGTCTTAAATTCACAATTGCTGTCTTCACTATCCTTTACTTGACGGCTATAGGAGAAATCTCCATATACGGCCGTCTTCTTTTTAATACTACAACACATTGTATGGTGAACTAAATCTGTAAACGTTGTTTTCCCGCAATCGCTTTATTATGACAAGAAAAACGTTGAAGCAACACGGTGGTTATTTTGAGAAAGACTTCGTAATTTTGACGAGGACGGTATCTAGTCGTCATGCCAGCGTGGGAACATTTGCCCTCGATGTCAAGCCCACAAACATGGCAAACCTTTTTGGCGGAATTGGTTTCGAACTTCGGACACGAAATAGAGACCTTATCACTAACCCCCATTGGTAACTAACCAATGGGAGAGAAAAAATGTTTAGGCTCAACTAAAACACAATTTAAATATATAGAATAGAAACAACCTTAAATCATGCTTGTATTAAGACAGATGTGTTTTTTACCGTTTTGTCTTTCATTTCCCTTTTTTCGAGTTTTAGTACCAATTTACTAAATCATCGGGACAAGCTTAAATGTCTCAAGTATCCTTTACCATCTTCAATAGATTGAAATAATAATAAATATCCCAAATGGATGATGGAATATTATTAGGAGGTTAAATAAAATCGTATGCCACGGGGTTAAAATGGATTATATTATACAATTATAGCTTTGAATTACATTATACTTTTACAGAGTTGCATATAAATAGCAATGCTTTTCATTACAAAAATATTTGGACCTATTCGCAAGAGTTGCGTAGAAATAATAATTCGTTTCGTTATTGCGCAGAAGTATTTGGACCTATTCGCAAGTGTATCATCTAAATAGCAATTAAAAATAAATAGATGCTGTAGAGTTAATCTTGATGACATTTTATAAAGATTAAGTAACCAAAATAATTATAATTAGTCATTTCACAAATTATTTTATTATAGCCGTATAAAATAAGTGGCATGAATGAATTATTTATTATTTTAATAGAAAGACTGAATGTAAAATAAAAATACATTGAAATTATTAAATAAATAAGGATCACATTATATGAAACTTGTTTGAATAAATAATTAATTTACTATACCAGCAACGCTCATTGTATAAATTTAATTGATTCGAATCCCATTATATAAAAGTAACTAGACACAATGCAATGATTTTGTAACACGAATTGTTAATTATTAACAAGTAGTGTTATTTACACGCACAAACAGAGAATAAAAACTCAAAATGTAAACAACAGGAAAGCAAATTTGTCATTATATTATTAGTAAAAATGATCGCTGTTAAAAGTGCATTGAAAGGAAAATGAAGCTATAAAATTAATCGGATGAATTGCGTGGAAGAATAGTAAGAAAAAGTAAATGACATTGAACAAAATGAACGGAAAATAATCGGCAGAATAATTAAATGGAAAATAATAAGAGGATGGATGAAAAATCGATGGCTGAAGAAAATGCAGTTCCCGCCGATAATTTTATCAGGCGGAAGATACAAAGAACGTGATTTTATTCGGAGTGGCGTTTTTGCTTAAACCTTAATTTGAAAGAAATTGTTTTGCCCGGAGTTAAAAATATTTTTCCTCAGTCGTATTTCGCCTTCACATTATATTACTCCGAAAGAGAGAATGGCTGTTCTGTGCGATAGTTCAAAGTCTTATTGTGAACATAAATATATTTCTTTAAATATATTATAAATCAACTGTACAGTAAAAGGACCTAAATTCAAATAATAATAACAATGTTCACAATTAATAAATATAATCAAACATATGAAGGAAATGAGAAGATAAACTTATATCTGTTGCTCGCATCTAGTACTTCAACAAGAAAAAGTAAAATTCAATTAAAAATGCATTACTAAAATAATGGACTACAATAATACAAAAGCGATATATGAAAAAAGGAAAGAGTTAAAAATAAACATTTCATTTATTATAAATACACTAAACATAAATTAATAAATTTGTTACAAGTAATAACTTATTATAAACAAGAATAAATGTAAAAATGACTTCTTTGAAAGAATATTTTTTATTACTGTTTGCTTTTGCTTCTCTGACATATATTTGAAATACATTTCTCTGTGAGAATCTACACAAAACCTTGTGGAACCATCTTTATTCCGGACCAAAACGATGGGAGAGGTCCAAGGACTAGATGAGGGTTGACATCTTTTTCTTGCATATCTCTCAATATATCTTTTACTTCTTCCACTTTGGCAAACGGCAGCCTTGTAGCGTTTTGTCTCATAGGTCGATGGTTTCCTGTATCTATTCGATGTTGAGTCAGTTTCATTCTTCCGACATCATCAGAGCTGCGAGAAAACAGATCTTTGAATTCTGCAATAACTCTTCCCGCTGCACTTTTCTGTTCGTCATTTAATTCAGTGTTATTGAGCAACTCTCTTCTTAAACATTCGGAAAACTGGTTTAATGTCCAGTCTCTCAATACAGGTGACTGGAGCACATTTCGCTAGCACTTCGCCTTTCTTAATGACATTTGGTTTGTCACTAAGATTTGCAACTCTGACAGGAATGGTTCCTTTAGAGAGATCTACAAATGTCTTAGCTACCATCATTCCTTTGAGAAGATTTCCGTTATCGAGAAACTCAATAAGACCAAATCGAAAATTCTTCTCTTTATCAATAGAACCTTCCCAAATCATCTCTCTTCTAGATGGAATGGCGAGATTCGTTTGAGCAATGATTTAATGCCATGTTTCAGTTCCACTAGTACCCGATTGAAATTAAGTCACTTCTTCCGAAACTGAATTCAGAGAGTTTTCCTTGAAGTCCAATATGAAGTTATATTTCTTCAAAAAGTCCAGTTCGAGTATGAAATTATCCGCAGTTTCTACCACATATACAGAATGGTCATAAGAAGCATTTCCAAATCGAATTTTGATGTTCATCTTGCCAATAATCTGAATTTTATCGCCTGTCACAGTCTGGAGGGTAATACAGGGCGGCGTCCAGAGAATCTTTCCATCAAGATGTTGAGCAAACTCTTGACGCGTGATGATTACATTAGCCCCTGTGTCAACAATCATTCGACAGGGAATCTCATTGACGAAGGCTTCAATGAAAACGCCATTTTTGCCGTCGCTTCTGGAAGATATTTGCAAAACTTCAAAATGGGGCTTTTTATCAATTGGCAGCATTTGCCCAGCGAGACAACCATGTACTAGTTTTCCTGCTCATTTTTCTTGAGTGTGTTTTTGGCCCATTTATCTTGGCTAACCTGACAATTTCGTTGAAAATGGCCCTCGGTTCCACACTTCCAGCACTTTGCGGTCTTGGGGCTGTATTTTTTTTGTGTTCACCTTGTTTCCACATCTTATGAACAGAATTCTTTTAGAGTTTTAGCCAAATTTGCAATTGCAGGATCCAATTGATGTTGACCGTCCGCACGTCTTATCGCACGTCGCCTCGAACTTCATAGTGTAAACTAAAGCCGCTTTCAAGTCTCTTAAAAGTGACAATGTTTCTCGTACCTCGGTGGGGCAATCAGAAAATACAAGATAGGACAGCCTCTCGACATCCGTAGCAAATTCTTGAAGGATCTCATTTAGTTTTTGTTGGCGAGTTTTTAACTGAAGACTGTTATAGTCCTAGAGACATTCTAGAGCGCTTGAAAGCTTTTCGAAGTTTAATTGCTGGTCTTCGGGAATCGTTCTCAAATTATCTGCGACTTCAGCTCACAGAGATGCAGCCAGTTGGTGATCTTTTGTGATACAGTCCCAGCCATTTGCTTCGGCGACGATGGAGAACTGAGTCTTGCCAGGATGTTTTCCCATCATATGTCGATAATATGATGCATGACTTGGCGATTACGGGCACATGTTGAAGGATCTCCGGTCCACAGGATATATGGCACCTTTTCTCAGTACAGTCTACGAAGCTTTTGGGATTTCTCTGCACTTTCTTCAAATTTATCAATTTCTTGTTCCAGTTCGTAAAAATTCTGAGAAATTCTAACGACTTTGTCCTCAATTGCATCGAATTTTTCTTCAACTTTACCAAGCCCAATCTCATTTTTCTCCACCTTCTCTGACCTTCCGTTGGTGTGGCGTGGAAGTTTGGAGAGGGGGTGCCATCTCAGGTGTCGTCCTCGACATCTGACCGCGGTTCGAAATTACAAGGTCCGTCCCAAAATAGCCTTCGTGTTGCTTCAAAACGGGACGTTAATATAACTAAAACTAAACTCAACTCCACCTCTACAATAGCATACACCTTTGTGCTGATCACATTTAAAATATTAGCCTGCATATCTTCTTGTCCTTGCTTCATCTCTTTAATAACGGCTAAGATATGTTCAAACTTTCCTTCCATTTCAGTTATTGCTCCAGTCTTCACCATTCAACTCCACTTCTGACACCAATTTGTTACGATTCGGAAGGGTTCGTGAATTGATTGGACTTTAATCCAGACGGCACAAACAGAAATTTATTTACAGCTGTATTTACAAATATATACAGTTCACAGAGCAAAAACAATCCAGTCTTCAAAAGACTACAACAGTTCAAATCAGCTCACAGCACGTTAGAAATTCAAAACAATACGCCGCAAATTGGCTTAGACACTCGGCAAAATTCAGCAGCCTCGTCTCCGATGATTGCGAGTCATACTTACTCAATGGTAGCAAAACAGCAACTGAACTTATCGTTTGTAGCGAGGCTTTATTTTCTCTCGGGAGACTGTCGGATTTTCTAGAATAGGGTAGAAATTTCGTGACGCCAAGTCGCCAAATATATCGCCAAAGTTGGCCCAAAAAACCTCGCTAAGTCGTTAAATTTACAGAATTCGAAACAATACTGTTCAACAAAGAAGTTTTGTACCATGGCAGTACAATTTGTTGTTTACAAAAACTTATTTAATTGATACAGGTTCTAAAAATAGCGATTAGAGAGTCATTGATTAAAATCCAGTAACAACGACATAGCACTTTATTTTACCGAACATTTTTTTAAAAACTACTACAGATAACTGGCATATAAAACGAGAATAAATAATACAATTCAAAAAACGGTTACAGTTAAATCGAGCAAGTACATTGTTTGAGAGGAGATGGTCTTCAAATCAGGAGTCACCCAGCTTGCCTGGTGGGTAGTGAAACGTAACATTCTTCCTCCCTTTTTGAGTCTATTCAGACTCAAAAACAGTAGATAGTTTCAAAAGGTATAGTCGTTTAGGCTTTTGTAGAGTTCGTCCATATTTTGACACCTTAACCATATCGGTGACAGGAGTATCTGTTGGCCTAGTAGCACTTCCTGACACATCAGCATCTGTAGATGGAGGATCATTAGGGATTTCAGCAGGCGACTCAGCTTCTAGCAGAACATCATTTGTCAGGTCAACCTCAGTAGATTGAATTTCCAAGGGGAAAATTCTTTGTATCGGTCGAATAATTACATAGTTACAGCATTTAAGTTTTAAAGTGCGAACCTTGCCATCTCTACCAGGAATCAATTCAAGAATTCTGCCTAAAGGCCAATAAAGTCGTTTCTTATTAGGATTTTCAACAAGAACAACCTCTCCAACTTTAAGGGTTGTCTTTTCTGTTCTTTTCGAGCTGTTGTCTTTTCAGGCCTTTGCACCAGCAGTCCTAGATATTCCCTACGAAACCTTCCTCTAATATCTTTCAAAAGTTTGGCTCGAAACATCACTCTTTTCTAAAATTTGGCAAATTCACTTAAATCCAAATCAGTCACATCCAAGGAAGTGTTAATCATCAAGAACATTGCATGTGTTATAGGCACCAGGTCGTCCGAGTCTTCTGACACATAAGTCAAGGAACGACTGTTGATAATGGATTCATAGTCACATGAAACGGTAAGGAGATCTTCATACGTCAGAACTGCGTTCCCTAAGGTGCGTTTTAGTAGATCTTAGAGTACTTTTGAGCCTCTCCCACCATCCTGAAGTAGGAGGATTGAACTTCCATTTTAAGAGTTCAATTTCAGTTTCACGTTCAATTTTTTTTTCAATCCAGGTTTTTGAACTCCCGAACAGTACCTTTAAAATTAGAACCATTATCAGTGTACACCAGAGAAGGCCTACTCCTTCTGGCAATGAAGCGGTGAAAACACAGCAAAAAATTATTTGTTGACAGAGAAGTGGCCAGTTCGAAATACACGGCACTATAAACGGCACAGGTGAATAGCACAATCCACACCTTTTCACCCTTTTTGAGAAAGACAGGTCCAGCAAGGTCAATACCTGTTACTTCAAACATGTTAGTGTCTCTTATTCTATCGACTGGTAAAGGTACACTT
The DNA here is from genome assembly GCA_013235015.1 of Araneus ventricosus. Taxonomy (NCBI): domain Eukaryota; kingdom Metazoa; phylum Arthropoda; class Arachnida; order Araneae; family Araneidae; genus Araneus; species Araneus ventricosus. Next base: position 60,665 of record BGPR01003017.1, read on the forward strand.
TCACTGTTAACTGATTTCGCGTTGTATCTCTTGCATCTAACACAATTTCCAATAACATTTCTGACGGTCCTTCCTCCCCTCAAAATCCCTCTCTAAGAACAGAAAGAAGTTTTTGCGGACATGCATGACAATTTTTCCTCAGGAAACATTTATCTGGAAGCAGAATAGGCGACAAAAAATTGGGATCATCTTTCTGCTCAGTGATTCTAGTTTTGACTCGAATTAAGCCCTCACTATCTTTAAAAGTTTTTACAATAGTGATACTGCTCATGTCGGGAAAAAAATTCCTTCTGCACTGAACGCATTAGGATACATTCAGCCTTTTCAATTTCAGTTGTAGAAAGTTCTCCTAAATTTTTACTTCCCGACCGGCAGTTCTTTAAAAATCTCAAAACTCAAGCCATCACCCGAATAATAGAATGGTAATCGTATAATTTATTTGAATACCAAGGCATACCCTTATCTGCAATATGAACACCACAAAATCTGACCTTTCTTCTTTTACAATCGAAATTCTTAGTCTCACAATTTAACTCAGTCACATTCACAAGTTTCAGAATCTCTAAGAAGCCATTCCGGACCCTCTAACCATTTACATTCCAAAAGTTGTCTTGGGGAACAGCCACGAGAAAGGAGGTCTCCGGGATTCATTACCCCTGGAACGTGTCGCCAGTTTCCTAGTGAAGTAATTGTATCAATTTCCTTTACATGGTTTGAAACAAAAATTGGCCATTCCCCGTGGTTCTTTATCCAATGGAGTGCAACCATAGAGTCTGTCCAATAGGTAATACTTAAATCAGATATGTCTATATGTTCCTAATCAAATTTGCCAATCTAGCTCCCACACGACAAGCCAGAAGTTCTAAACGAGGCATTGACACCGTCTTAGTTGGCGCTACCCTTGACTTAGCTGTAAGCAGATGCAGTTTTACACTTGATTCTGATTTAGTTCTAACAAAAATGCAAGCAGCGTAAGCACTTTTGATGCATCTACAAATATATGAAATTCAGATTCTGAATAAGTTTCACAATACCTATGAATTTCCTTATTTTCTAATACCAAAATCTCCCTAAACCACTTATTAAATTTATTACATAACCCAAGAGGTAAGGGATCATCCCAAGAAAATTTCATTTTCCAGGTTTCTTGTAACCAAATTTTGGGTAACAGGGTAGCAGCAGTCCAGATCCCTAAAGGATCAAATATTCCCTGAATTGCCGACAAAATTGATCTTTTCGTCATTTCGGTTACTTTTTCCAAGATTTCATTATTAACAGAACACCTAAGGGAATCCCTATCAAAATTCCACACTAGACCTAGCACATTTGTGTCACCCTCATATTTAGAAATAACTTTGTTTCTCACATTGCTTTCCCATCCTCTTAAGTTGAAGCATCCTTTAGTCATTATTTCCCGGCCTTACTGACAAATGGCTCAATCTCCTGCACATTCAAAAACACAATTATCCACATAAAAGGAATGGCGAATCTTCAACACAAAATCCATATATTCTGAGGGAGTGTTACCTAACAAGTGATTGATAATAGAAGCCAACAAAAATGGGCTTGAACACACTCCAAACACCAGGCGACAATGCCGATACACTGCTTTATCATTTTCATGAGGATAGAAAACCTTAAAAAATATCGATGCTCAGGAGTGACACTTATTTGTAAAGAGGCCTGTTCTATATCAGCCGATAAACCAATAGGATAAGTAGGAAATCTATGAAAAACATCCAGTATCAACTCTATCAAATTAGGACCTCTATGCTGGCAAGCATTAAGCGAAAGACCATTGCCATTCCTAGCTTATACATCAAAAACAGGTCTTGCCTTTGTTGTCGAAGACACTTTAAATGCAGATCCCCGGGGAAGATAATAAGCATAATTTTTTTATTTCAATTGTTTCCAATGCTTCCCACTCATCGAAAACGTGGAGGGCGGTGCCGTCGGACCTGTATCCCCATCAATGTCATATGGGTAAAAAGAAATCTGGTCCCTTTAGTGGGCAACAAATTATATCGAACACTTCAACAGCATCAAATTTTCCAACGTTTTTTTCTGATTAAAAGAATTTCTAGCAGTAATGAAACATTTCATTCCGTGTCGCCTTTCCTAGTTGAAAAAGCAATTGTCAGTAATATAGGTGAAGTAAAATGAACGAAAAAACTTCGATCTGGCGACCTTCTGGTCGAAGTTCAATCTCGGAAGCAATCGCAACAAATAGTGAAAGTGCAAACATTTTCCAACATTCCTGTAACTGTCTCTCCACATGCAACTTTGAATTCCTCCAAGGGAGTTATCACCTGCGGAGAATTGCTTAATGTTCCTACAGACGAAATCCTTAAAGAATTGCAAGGTCAGGGGTGAGCCATGTACGGCGTATATCAATACGGAGGGATGGCCAGCTCCTAAATACGAAGCACCTAATACTCACTTTTGACTCCGCCAAATTACCTGAAAATATTAAGGCCGGATATATGCGCCTTTCTGTCAGGACATATATACCAAACCCACTCCGCTGTTTCAAGTGCCAACGTTTCGGACATTCGAAAACTTCTTGCCGCGGGACACTCACCTGCGCCCGTTGTGGAGAAGTCGGACATGAAAGTACCGATTGCACCCGCACAGAGAAGTGTGTTAACTGTAAGGGGGAGCACACTTCGTTTTCTCGAAACTGTTCTGCCTGGAAACAAGAAAAAGAAATAATTTCCACAAAAATAAGAAAGCAGATATCTTACCAAGAAGCAAGAAAACTTGTAAAATCACAAACACCTACACCCAGAAATAGTTACGTTTCTGTAGCAAAAAATCATTTTCTGCACCCCATCCGTCCAAAAAAATCCCGATATATCTATTTCTCATTCTAAACCACCTGATTCTATTGCAAGAGCATCTCCTCTAATAACCAACTTGCCCATTCCCTCCTCTCCATCTGTTTCTCCGGTCATTGAAGAAACTTTGGCCTCGCTTGACTTAACCGATTTTACATTGGTTAAAAGCAGAAAAGGTTAAAAAAGGACTCGCCTAATAAAACAAATACCATAGCCAAAGCAGAAAAGATCTCAAAATTTTACACGACCTCTCACCATGAAGTTAGAAACCCTGTTTCAACAAAGGATAATATATCTACCCATCAGTCTGTATTGAAACCTTTAGCAACCCCTAAACCTACTTCTGTAGACACTGAGCTTCTACCAATGGCGGTTCTCCCTCCGTTGGAAAAAATACTTTTACAATCTCGGGAATCTGATGCAGATGCCGAGATGAGCTCCTCCTTTGTATCAGCAGAGGATGCCTTAGAATATAACATGTCAGAGGACTTGGAAGACTCGCCTGCAGTTACCAGTCCTCCACTCTCTTCGAAACCTGAAAAGGCAAACAAATACAAAAACAGGTAGCATTAATACTTCCCTGTTTTGTACATTGTTTGCTTTTTTTAAAAAAATTAAAAAATTTTTAAATATTTTGAAAACAAATGACCTACCCTGAATTGTTTTCTTTAAACTAACTTGATTAGTTCTTTAATATTTTAAACATTTTATCTATGTAGATTTCGTCCTTGGAATTTTATTTGGTCTTTGCCCACCATGTCATATTTTAGACTTATTTCACATTTCATGTATTTTAAAACTTGCATTTCTTATCTTTCCGTCGTTCATCTTTCCCTTTTTGGAAACACGATTTTATCTTTTCATATGCAACTATGAATAATTTCAAATTTCTCTTGGACTTTTATCTACCTCTTTTACTATAACACCATATATTTTATCACCATGATCCTGCTTATCTACCATATGTTTGGCGCAGTTTAGCCAAAAATGGCTCTTTCGCCATTAAACCTCATACAACCAACCACTCATCGAAAATAGCAGAATATTCTTTTAAACAATTTTTCTCACCTATGCTTTTACACATCCTTCTATGTCTTTTCAGAGCTAGCCCTTTATTATCGGTAAGTTGGGCCTCTAGTTTAAAAGGTAACGACACTTCATATCTGCCATCAGAAAGTATTACTAAATTTCTCCGAAAACTTTCAGTCATATCTGAATTCAGTAATTGACTTTTATCATTATCTGCTGGATCTCTGATCCCGATAACCTCCAGGTCCCAGAGTTCTTTTACATTCAACTGATTACATAATTGTCTTTCCTGCAGGCCGGTACGGAAACCCCCGAAGGATCTCTCATTGTTTCATTTAATGTACCCATTAAAGTAAAACCTAGCATAGTCTCAATAGCAATTAGACCCGTTCTGAATTTTATAGTATTACCTGACAAAATTACATCAGCACCTCAGAGCAAATCAATTTCCTTCACAGATTCATACAGATCAGGCACTATCATACCTTTTTCATTTATTTCTGATAACACTTGAAAATCATTTACTTTAGGCAAATCCACATATTTTACTCGGTAAACCTGGAGTTTACGGCACCTACCTTTTTCTTGCCAATTTTTCTTGGCGCAATTTCATGTGCCGTCGCCAAATACTATTTTGGATGTGCAGTGAGCTTTTTATTGCTCTCTTGAGCATGCTTCACCTGAAAACGAAAGATTGAGCACGCAATGCCTGTGGCATTCCAAGTTTGTACCGGGGAAATTTTTATGAACTTTAAAAAACATCAGCAGCTTCGCTTTCTGCAAAGTGGTAAACCAGTGGCCTCGCTTTTTTTATTGAGAAACAAAAAAAACAAAAACAGAATAACATGCCCAGTACGGATACTAAAATCAATGAAAATTTTGAAAAGCGAGAAAAGTGTAATTAAATCTTAGCACACCCGTTTTAATTGTTCAATTTCTTCTCGGAACAGGGAATGAGGAATGTTTATATTTTATTTTGTGCCTTTTCTCTTCTTCCTTTTATCCTTACTTCGCAGAGGATAAACCTCCTTTATCATATCGAGTAAAGATGCCATCCGTGACTCGGAGGTAGAATTTTTCCTTTTATAAGAGTCAAATTGGTCCTTCACATGTTTTTTTTTCATTCAAACCCCTTTTAATGGCACTCCACGTTCCTTCAATCGATTGTGTATGAACACCTGTATCTGCATCAACGAAATGCAAACTGTGATTCACTTTTATGAACGAGCCTACCTTTTATCCTTACTTCGCGGAGGATAAACCTCCTTTATCATATCGAGTAAAGATGCCATCCGTGACTCTGAGGTAAATTTTTCCGTTTATAAGAGTCAAATTGGTCCTTCACATGTTTTTTTTCATTCAAACCCCTTTTAATGGCACTCCACGTTCCTTCAATCGATTGTGTATGAACACCTGTATCTGCATCAACGAAATGCAAACTGTGATTCACTTTTATGAACGAAGCCTTCCTTTTATCCTTCCTTCGCGGAGGATAAACCTCCTTTATCATATCGAGTAAAGATGCCATCCGTGACTCGGAGGTAGAATTTTTCCGTTTATAAGAGTCAAATTGGTCCTTCACATGTTTTTTTTTTCATTCAAACCCCTTTTAATGGCACTCCACGTTCCTTCAATCGATTGTGTATGAACACCTGTATCTGCATCAACGAAATGCAAACTGTGATTCACTTTTATGAACGAAGCCTTC
>BGPR01003017.1:66248-103169 GCA_013235015.1 Araneus ventricosus
TATGAACGAAGCCTTCCTTTTATCCTTCCTTCGCGGAGGATAAACCTCCTTTATCATATCGAGTAAAGATGCCATCCGTGACTCTGAGGTAGAATTTTTCCGTTTATAAGAGTCAAATTGGCCCTTCACATGTTTTTTTTCCATTCAAACCCCTTTTAATGGCACTCCACGTTCTTTCAATCGATTGTGTATGAACACCTGTATCTGCATCAACGAAATGCAAACTGTGATTCACTATTATGAACGAAGCCTTCCTTTTATCCTTACTTCGCGGAGGATAAACCTTTATCATATCGAGTAAAGATGCCATCCGTGACTCTGAGGTAGAATTTTTCCGTTTATAAGAGTCAAATTGGTCCTTCACATGTTTTTTTTCATTCAAACCCCTTTTAATGGCACTCCTCGTTCCTTCAATCGATTGTGTATGAACACCTGTATCTGCATCAACGAAATGCAAACTGTGATTCACTATTATGAACGAAGCCTTCCTTTTATCCTTACTTCGCGGAGGATAAACCTCCTTTATCATATCGAGTAAAGATGCCATCCGTGACTCTGAGGTAGAATTTTTCCGTTTATAAGAGTCAAATTGGCCCTTCACATGGTGTGTTCCATTCAAACCTCTTTTAATGGCAATCCACGTTCCTTCAATCGATTGTGCATGAACACCTGCATCTGCATCAACGAAATGCAAACTGTGATTCACTGTTAGATGAACGAAGCTTTTCTTTTATCCTTACTTCGCGTAGGATAAACCTCCTTTATCATATCGAGTAAAGATGCCATCCGTGACTCTGCGGTAGAATTTTTCCGTTTATAAGAGTCAAATTAGCCCTTCCCATACAAGCTCTCCTTTGTATTATCAGTCAGCAATTATGTTACATGTTGTTCATAGTTTTGAGGACTTCTCAGTGAAATATTCTCATTCGAGAAAATATTTTGTACTTCAGTTTTAGTACACAAACATGTTCTACAGTAATAGTTTACTTTATTGGAGAAAGATTCTACAAAGCCACCAATCATATTACTCCCCAAGTGCCACCACTGATAAAAGATAAAGAACCAACAAAAGTTTTATCTATGACAGATATTCCGTGGGAAGCAATGAGTCTTTAATCAAAGGTTCAACAATCATATTAATACCAAATTGTTTCACATAAGTACTTTTAACAAGAATCAATAACTGAATATTTCAACATATGATCTGAACTCAGGATAAATATTTCCAAGAATATAATAAAACGCTAAAATTTTATGAGTTTTTCTATGAATACTTAAAGGGTTACAAACTTCACATTCATCACAGAACATATTTGTTTGCAATGCTTCTTGGTTAGTGGAAAACAATAGATGACTCTTAGCAAATTATCCATCATTAAAACTAGACACCATATTATTATCTCTATTACCAATAGGATTAATCACCTGTTGAAATACATCATTTTGCGTCACCAAAATTTCAGAGTACCTAATATCGATACATACTGAAAAGAACAGGTTTTGTTGAAAATGTTACTCCCTAAAGGATATCCAATTGGGAAAACAGTCTGCAACTCTGTTTCATAATAGCGCATTCTTTTATAATTCGTAAATAAGGAATAAATGCTCTTAGAAATGCAATTTTCTTTTATTATGTTGTTTAATTTGAGAATATCAGCAGTTATTCCTAAACTTACGATATTTGTCTTAATTTTGTCAGTGATATAATCAGTTTGCATTTCACAGAGAGAATTAAAGTCCTGTAGGAGTTTCTGGGTTGTGAACAGTAGTAACATGTACTTTTCTTGTGCCTTTATTAATAATAAAGCAACATGCTGTTTCGATTTAGTTTCAAAATCTGTTTTATGGGTATCTATATCAAAATTAGTGTCATTCAAATTATCACTGACAAAATTATTCGTATCAGAATTAAAGCTTTCCTCATCATTAGTTAAATCATTAACTTTTTCAGAAACAGCGAGAGATAAAAGTGTTTTCTACTTAAATGAAGAATAAATTTTGTATTTGACCTCACAGTCAATAAATGGGCAAGTTATTGTTTGGTTCTGGTCCAGATGACATTTTAAATGTTTAGAAATATCAAATGGACTTTTGAAAGTTTTACGGCCTAAAGCATTATGCTTATGCAAAGTGAATGCACTTCTGTGATTTCTATAAACATGGGTTTTAAATGCATATAGGTTTGTGAAAGATTTAGGACATTCAGACATATTACATTTTTCAAAAAAATTATTCTCTTGGCTATGCACTAGATTTAAATGAGTAAGGTACTTGGTGAAATCCTTAAAAGTCAAGTTAGAACGTAAAGCACAAGAAAAAGACATGTTGAAAATAAAAATGAATACAAGTTATACAAAATATGTCACGATTCACCTCAAATGAAAGACAAACAAAAATATCATTTTAATTGTGAGATATTCACAAATCTAAATTGTTACTGATCTTAAGCTCTTAAATTTTTCAGTTTTTGCACAAAATTGACTACTTTAATAGGCGATTTTGAGCTCTTACTATGCATCTCAAAAATAAAACTTTCTAAAAATAATAAAGTTTTTTCCCACTGCTTGGGGTATTCGCAATGGAAAATGTAGTATCTTGTCACAAGTACATCCAATGCCTCTGACAATGTACTCAGTTGAAAAACAATTTGTTGCTCTGCTAATACATAAAATTTTGGAGTCCAACAATTCCTAAATGAGGTGATGCTGAGCCCTCCTCTGTAAAGTTTTCAGTTACTGTTGGCTAAAATGAAAATTTAATATTTAAATTAGAGAAAAAGTGGATATTATAATTAGAAACATGATACGGTTTTAGCTTTAATTCAATATTTTAAAAACACATACAATTAAACATTTCTTTTATTTTTCTGATTGGAATAAGAAATGTTTTTTTTTGTGTGTGTGAGTTGGTTTTGTACTTACTGGATATGTCAAAGCCAGTTGGTGTTCGGAAAAATGCACTGGTAAGGTTACCAAAACAAGGATCTCTTTAACAACTTGAACATTCCCATCAGATCCATCTAGCATACACTTGATAGTTTGGGCCCACGCAGGAAGTTTCTTTTCGGCTATTAGCAAGGTGTTCAATTGTTCACAATATGATTCTAAAAATTTTGGAACGTATTGAAAGAGATTTAATTTTCCTGTTACTCTATAAAATTCTTTTTCCAATTCCAATTTACTGAAAAGGCTAGGAAACTTAGTTTTCAAAATGCCAACTTTCATCTTCCATTCAACACTTTCTTTTCCCTTGGTGTCGAATGATTCATTTAACTCGCATGGCTGATCAACAAGTTGTTCAACCAGTACAATTTTAAAACTATTACTAATATCACCTCGTTGGTCAAGTACTGCAGACGATATTTTGATGTTTTCTTTCCTACGTTTTACTTCTTCACTCTGATCAAATCTGCGTAATTTTTTAAATTTATCTCTAATAGCTTGTCGCCAACCTCCATAACCAGTACCTATGGTATCCTTTAAATATGGATAATCTGTTCACGATCTTTCTAGCAGCATTTGTAACCATAATAGACGATGGGTATTTTGTAATTAATTCGATTTTTTTTCCGATTTAATTGTTCATAATTATTGCGACTCTTTTTATTAGAATTGGTATTAATTTGATTTTCCCACTTGAAACAAAATAAAAATAAAGCATTAGTGAGAACTTTTTTGTTGTGTTGGAGAATTTATACTGAACAATTCCACAGGAATACAGATTTTGATCTACTTAATAACGTTTTATTTAAAACGGGCATTGAGGCAACTGCAATGTTGTTCTACGAGTTAAAATGTCAAGGATTATATTGTTAACAAAGGCTGTTATTTCTTCACCAATAAAAAGCGAATGCACTTGGGCTTTTTTTTAATGTATTTCATCAGAAGCTCAGAATATTGTTACATTATTGCATTTCAGAACGAAATTTTTACGATACAATTTAGAATAACAGCAAATAATTAATTAGGCTTAGTAAAGAAAATTTCAGAAGCATGGCATGTGTAATATACAAATGACATACATATAAATAAAGTTATATTTATCTTATGAAAACTTAATTATCTTTATTACACAATTAAAAACATACACACCTCTTATAGCAACAAATTTCTGTGTAGCGCCAGCAACCAACGAAACGGCCAGCAAAGCAAACCAGGTGGTAATAAATAATCTATCGTTGCCATCGGAGAGTTTCCAAACGTACGCCAAAATTGGTGATTCCACAGGTGAAAATAATTCACGAATGGTGTTAGGTGCGTGTGAGCATGGTGTAATGATTATACCGGAATTGGTGTTTGCAAACTACACCACTTAAAATGTATATGAACGCTTGATTTGGTGTTAACTTGAAATAAAGTGTGTGTTCAGACAATTTTTAAGATTTTTCAACACCAAATTTAGAGCGACATTACTCCACAGTTTTTACAGTGTACCACGTCAATGCGCCATTTCCACATGCGTTCCATTACAACATGTATTTATTTAGATTCCCTCTACCTGCTTTTACATTTTTTACCAGATATTTGAGAATAATTCTACATAAAGCTTAGATGAAGAATATGCTTTCGTTCTTCAGTCGTTGCAAAATTTCATTTTGATTTTATAAACAGTTGCTAACAGGCTAATTGAATGGTAATGATGCAGTCCTTAAGTGTCAGAGGTTACGAAGCCGATTCCAGCTCAAAGTAAACGGATTCATTATACGCTACATATTTCAACAGCCATGTCGTGGAATTATGTTTTCATATTGTAACGTCTTGCAGCTAAGTTTTAGTTGGACATTCACAGCTACGTTAAAGATCTAAATAAATATATTAAGATATATACATCTGGATTAAATTTGCAAGAAGAGCAAATCTTACTAGGTTAAATAAATACTAATACAAAGTAAAAGCCCGGCGGAGCGTCTCATTCAATGACACAATATTAAGTTAGCGAGTTTCGCTGGAAATGTCAGGTTCGGACCTCGGAGTCAATCAGCCAGCATAGTCTGGTTCTTTTTTGTTGTTCAGCTCCGACCTTGTATATCGGCAGGGAAGAATCCCATTGCGTTCCCGCGGGAACACACTTGTCTGGACAAAAACACCTGTTCAAGAATGTTGCAACATTCCGTGCAAGAGGCAGGAAAGAAGACACCTAACAATCACTGCACTGAACACAATAACATTGTAAAGAATGGCACAAGCCCGTCAGCTGAGGGGTAAACCTGAAAGTGATCGGTGTCGATGAGCGCAAAGCATCTGTTCCCATCACAAAGTCAAGGGGAAGGGTCATCCGTCACAATATGTACGATCCATTGATACCTGTTTGCCATTTAATATCCTCGGTAAAATAAAATTCGTGACATAGCAACATCATGAGAACGCGATTAATGTTCAAAGCTAAATTCTCAAGTTTATTATAGTCACAGGGTATGTGTGAGCAAGAAGAAAGTCCAGCAGAGCTTTTAAATGAAAATATAATAATTTATTATAAAATATAGCAACTTGCTGTACTGAAAAAGAAATGGCATGAATACAATACAAGCATGCTATCACTATTTCATCACATAATGATGCAAATGGTTTTATATGTGGCTAGTATATGACGTCACTTATTCATTTGCTGATTTGTATTTCGCGTTCTCTTCTTCTGCCAACATTTATCAATTAGCTTTAAACTAGGATCATATTTAGGACTATTTTATTGTACGCAATAATACATTGCGTATTTTCCCCCACGCAGTCAACTTGAGCTTCACTGTCTATGAATATCATCAAGAAAAATGAAAGAACAGCGCAGTAAAATTCCTCCTATCAAGGTATTAAATATTACGTATATAAATTATGATAGCTAAGCAATTAGTTTCTACCGTAGTCTATTCGGAATGTGAGCTCTCATCACAGACACCTTATATATTACTGCATTATCGTGCATTGATACATGAGCTTCAATCGTTGTATAAAATATATCACTGCAGTATCTCAGCGGTTTTCCAATTTACATACGCGTTATCAAATCAATCTTGATTAATTGGTTGATTAGTTGCCGTATTAATTGCTATAATAAATTCTTCTATGAAATAAACTGAATTTATCCTAGTGTCCACCTGCGTCTGGGCATGCGCGTACTTCCAAATCTCCAATCAATTATCAATAAGAGTATTTTAAAGCGGTATATATTTTATTACTAGCAAAATAGCCAGCGTTGCTCGATCTCTTTAGTATCAGAGTGTTGTTGGAGACAGGAAACTATGAGCACAATGATCTACTTTCACTTTTGGAAAAGCAAAAATAATCCCTGCTAAACTGGAATAACTTAACCAAATCAATAGTTGTTCATGATATAAATTGGTAATTGTCTGCTTTTAAACTTTTTATGGTGTTCTTTCAGAATTCTGATAACGGTTCTTCTTCTGTATTCTTTCGCTTGATATGTTTAATGTTCGTATATTGGTGTATAACATGAATTTTAAAAAAAAATATATTAATATTAGATAAAGGATTGTTCGGAAATGAAATAGCTGTTACTGAAAAACTAATTTTTTAAATTTTAAGATGGTGTAAAAATAGTTTTTGTGAGATAATATTTTCGGAAGATATCGTGGCAAAACGCCAAAACCTTGCTTAATTTTTAATTAACTGAAATTTTAATAACTTCTGGGGCTTTGAAAAGTTTTCAGTGTTTTTTTTCTCGTTTTGCCAAATTTCATCAAGAATGGAGAAAAACTGTAGACTTGTATAAGGAACACACACCGACACACACTCTGTTTTAAATACCTGACCTTGCGCGGAATGAAAATATTTTCATGTCTAGTAGTTTTATAAACTATTAGAATACTCAAAATAATCTTATCGTCTGAAAGGCCTTTGAAAGACCACTGAAAGCTAATTTTCTTAACAGGTATTTTTAGAGAAAGTTTAACTAAACTTTGCAACTTGGAAGTAAATAAATAAAATGGTTTAAAATGTCTAATATTTCCATTCGATAAGAACACCAACACTAAAGATAAAATAGTATTTTCTATGGATTTTATTATTAATTATGTTTCCAGACATGAAAACATTAATAATAAATCGCGAAAAATACGATTCGCCGTCAGGTTTGGATTTCAATTGTGTATCAGCTTTTATTACATTATCGTTTAGCTTTCTACGTCCATGAGCCGAAGAGCTTGAACTGCACATGCGCAGTGGAAACATAGTTTTTAATTAATGAAACAATTAACTGTCTTGAAAACTTCCTTATGCTTCATAGTAATTGAGAGTAAAATTTAAAGAAAATCTTTTGAGTAGTTTGGATTTTCTTTTAGCTTACAAAAAAATTTGGCGTTTTAGTTTCATTTTTATAGGTATTTTTTTTCAACCAGGTCTAAGGAATTTATTACGTTCTTTTAGTAATTTTTTAATCTCTGTAACGGTTGCCCGAGCGAAGTTCCGTTTTTGAAAATCGGAATGAATCATTAATTCTTTTAACGCAGCAACAGTTGCTAATTAACAGTTTAATTATTTAAATCACTGTTTACTTTTATAATCTTGGATTTCTTTTATATAAAGTAACATTTGTACATTAGCGTCTTTTGTTCTAATACAATAAAAACCGTGAATGCTCAAATAATTTTTTTATCCACAATATTTTTTACCTTTGATTTTTTCTACTTGTGTAGAGGGACGAGACTCATGTTTATATGGAATGACGCTGTTGAATTAATTCAATTTCAGGAACCATTTTTATTAGATGGCTAAGTTCCACGACACAATACATTAAAAAGTACAAGACGCAAGGCAGAGAACAACAACACAACACAAGTACGCAGAAGAAGAAGAGAGAAAGGCATCATGGGAAAAACTTGGATGGCTCTAGTAGCGCCACTTACCATGAAAAGGAGAAGGCAGTGAATTGTAACCGCTACACTTGTCATTTTTAGCTAATTATTTAACATCCTGCTGTCTTCGTTTAAGTGAGGTTGGTTTTATTAGATTAACCTGCCGTTTTGAAGCAGCCCAGAGTTATTTGGTGATCGATCTTGTTGAACCGTTGAATGATGAGGGAGACACTTGAGCTGGCATTCCTTCCCCAAACTCCCACGTCACACTAATAAGAAGACGTTTGGCCTTTGACAGGTTTGATTCGCATCATACTGGAATACACGAGAGATCTTACGTAGAATCATTCTTGAAATGAGCAGCAATTTTCAATTAATGCGTGAAAAGCCTTTCGTCGCTCAACAAGCTGTTATATTATGTGCCTGGATCTAGAAGCAGAGACCATATGTAGTTAGAACAACAAGAAACTTTATTGAACACAGCTAAGTAGGAAGAGAGCGAGCATGCTCTGTACAGCCTTTATATATCATGTCGCGCATGAATACACTACACGATCCTTTCTTTAAAACAAAGAAGATTTCAAACAATTCCATAGAACATTAAATTATTGATAAACAAACCTATATTATAAATTACACTTTGAACTTATCATTAAAACTTAGCAACATAACGGCTAGGTGGATTTACAACTCTGCCGTATCTGGTTCGATATGGACCCTTGTCTGGACTTCTGGAAATAGGATCTTCAGAACTAGATTCCTGGTTTGACTGGGAATCTGACGCAGGCTCATCAACTGGCTCTTGAGGTCTTACTGTAGGTGTAGAGTCTGGAATAGCATCACTGGTAGAGTACTCCTCGGAACCTGTAAAATTCTTAAAAGACGCAAAGTCAGAACATTTATTTGGTCTTTATCCGATTTCTTGTTCTTACTTCTCCGTTATATGTTCGAATACGATAAGATCTAGGAATTTCGTTCTGGCGTAAAACTTCTGCCGGTTCCCATTGACGAACTCTATTTTGCACGAACACAGAACTTCCAGGTCGTAATTCGGGCAAAGTCCTACGATAAGATTTAAGCATTGCGCGTCTATCTCTCAGCTTTTTCTGATAGTTGTAATAACTCTCTTTTTATATTCCCTTATGTATCGACAAACTTGGCAAGACTGTAGAAAGTTTGCGATTCATTAAGAGCTCAGCGGGAGAGTAAATAAATCCTAGAACTGGAATAACTCGGTATAACAACAAAGCCAAATAGGGATCTTTAGAGTCTGCCAATGTTTTTTTAAAAATTTGACACTTTGTATGATCCTTTCTACTTGACCATTGGATTTAAGATACTTAGCACTAATCTTTACATGCTTAAATTTCCAACTTTTAGCAAAACAAGCAAAGTCTTGGGAATTGAACGGCGGTCCACCATCACTTATTAACTCTAAGGGTATACCGTGTCTCGCAAAAATGTATTTAATTGCGGGTATTACAACTGTAGCTTGTAAACTACTAATTAGCTGCACTTCAATAAATTTTGAATAGTACCCTACTACCTCTACGTAATTTTTACCATTGAAATAGAAGTCTATAGCCACTTTGGCCCAAGGTGAAGTAGGAAACTCATGTGGCATTTCAGGCTCCGGTGCACTATCAATTTGAAATTTAGCACAAACTGGACATTTCTCTATCATTTCCTTGATATCTTTAGATGTCCCTGGCCAAAACACACATGTTCGAGCCATACTTATAGTTTTAACAATACCAAAATGTCCTTCATGCAATCTATTCAAAATCTCTCTCCGCATACTTTCTGGTACAACTATTAAATCGAGCTTTAACAATAAGTCATCAACAAAATGCAGCTCATCTTTATATTGCAGATACTTTTTAGCCGATAAACTCACTCCCTTACTGCTATACCAACCACATTCTAACAATAATTTTAATTCCTGCACTATAGGATCACTTTTATTAGCATCGCTTATTTCTTGCAGCTTAATATCAGAAATTGGTAGACTATCTAGAACAGATAAAACTAGACAGTCTTCCTCAGGGGTTGGAAAGTGGTTTTTAAGTAAGGGTGCCCCTGAAAGTGTATAAGACACAAACATTTCTTTACCGGGTTTATAGAAAATTTCATAATCATAACACTGTAATTGCAAGTAAAACCGTTGCATCCTCGAACTCATGGCTGACAAAGGATTTTAAGACATAGCTATCAGCGGTTTGTGATCAGAATAAATCATAAATTTAGCTCCGTAGACAAACTGGTGAAACTTCTTGCATTCATATACAACAGCTAAAAGTTCTTTCTCAATCTGAGCGTAGTTACGCTGGGTTGGGGTCAAAGTCGATGAAGCGAAAGCAATAGGCTTGCCCCTTTGCTGTAAAACAGCTCCTAAACCAAATGGAGATGCATCCACAACAATCTCAGATTCAACCCTAGGGTCGAAGAATGCTAAAACCGGGGATTTCATAATTTGCTCTTTTACCCGATCCATTATTTTATCATAGGAAGGATCCCAAAGCCAAACAGTATTGTTCTTAATTAACTCTCTAAGCGGAGCAATTAATGTTGATAAATTTGGAACAAACTTTGATAAATAATTTATCATTCCCAAATATCGATGCAAGCTTTGCCTATCCTCTGGTTTACTCATACTGAGAATTGGTTCTAACTTCGATTTATCAACAGCAATAGCATCTGAGGATATTGTATGACCTAGAAATGTAACGCGGGTTTGACAAATTTGAGATTTTTCCTTACTCAATTTCAGATTAAATTCTATGCATCGCTTAAAAATTTTTTCCAATATTTCATTATGTTCTTCCAAGGTTTTACCCCAAACAATTAAATCATCAAAAAGATTGTCTGCATTCTGGATATCCTCTAGCATTTCTGCCACTACTCTCCGAAATCTTTTTGGCGCACACTTAATCATTGGCGGATTTTGACCATCTGAGGCCCCAGGCGCAAAAATTTTTTGAGACCTTTACCTTACTCAATGTCGTAAATTCTCAGTCTACTCAACACTGCTATATATGTCGAATAGATTTTGAGGCCCCCTCAGAGTCTCTAGGTACGAGGCGACCGCCTCTATCGCCTGTGCGAAAATCCGCCACTGCACTTAATACCATATGGCACACGCAAGAATTTAAATCTTCCGAAAGGAGACGAAAATGTACAGAAACGCGAACTATCCTCGTCAAGCGAAATTTGCCAAAAAGCGAAAACGGCATCTAACACGCTTAAATATTTGGCTCCTGCCAATTTACTTGTGATATCCTCAAATGGGTAAATTGTACTGAAGACGCTTAAGAGCTCTATTCAAGTTTTGAGGGTCCAAACAAATTCTCAAAGCGCCATTTTTCTTTTAAACTATAACTAATGGACTAACCCAGTCTGTAGGTTCGGTCGCTTTTTCTATTACTCCAGCCTTAACCATCCTATCAAGTTCAGCCTTTAAGGGCTCTAAAAGAGAAAATGCAACCTTTCTAGTCACAGAAACAACAGGAACCGAGTTTTCACACAAGGTAATACGATACTTACCTGGTAAATTACCCAATCCTTCAAATACTTGATTATATTTACATAACAAGTTAGAAATGCTTTTACAACAATTTACACGATTTACATTATCACACTTCCTAATCAAATCTAACTTATCAGCAGAGGCAGTTAATCCTAAAATTGGTTGATACGAATTTTTAGTGACCAAAAAATCTAAATGAATAACTGGAGAGTTTAAATCTTTTTTACAGGTAATGTAGGGCATCCCAATAGCTCAATGGTTTGACCAGTATACGTTGATAGCTTAACTGAAGTTTTTCGTAAATTAACTCCAGACCCATAAATGTCATTTAATAATTTCTTACTAATTATATTTGCCTGAGCTCCTGTGCCAATTTTAAAATTTACTGGTCTATCATTAATCAATAAAATAGCTTGCCAAGAGGATGCATAGAATCAGCACTCACAATACCAACAAAGAACTGTTCGTGTGGATACTTACAGCTATTTGCGGAATTGGTAAATTCCTCAGTGTTATTTTGGCATACCCGGTTCACGAATTTCGATTTACAAGCACGAGAAAAATGATTCTGCTTACCGCAGCTCCGGCACTGTTTACCATAAGCTGGACATCTACCTGGAACGTGATAGCTCCCAGAGTACTGACATTTTCTTCTGCTACTTTCTTGTCTTTTTGTAGGTTGTCGAAACTTATTAACTTGACCGGTAGCTCTAGGTTTCACCTCCGGCGATGGCTTGAACCTTTTAATGGCGTCGATACTTCGCTCTTCCGTAAAATAAACTTGACTCTGCAGCTTAGAAGTTTCAGCAGCGTGGCACATGTCCACTGCTGTTTTAATATCTAAGTCAGGTACTCGCAAAAGGCGTTCACGAAATCTTGATTCACTCAGGCCTCTGTCAAGTTGATCTACCAAAACGGAATCATTCACAGAACCATAATCACAGTTTCTAAGCTACTTTCAAAGCTCCGTAATAGAGTCATCAACAGATTGTCCTTCCTTGACACACACACAACAGACAGTACAGATTAGTGTACAGATTGAGCACAAGCAAAAATAACCTCTGGCGTTCATAAGTAATATTAAGCTGGGAGACGAAATAAGCTTCAAATTTAGCAAGAATGTCATTCATCGAGGCAGAAGAAACTTCATTGAACGTATTATAAATTTGCAGGCATTCTTCGCCAATTACATGCAATAAAATCTCTACCTTCTGACTTTCAGGCTTAGCATTAAGCGATGTCGCGTTCATATAAAGTTGAAACCTCTGCTTCCATAGTTTCCATAATTCCACGTAATTAGAATTCAACTTCAAGGGCGGAGGCTGTGCAAGACTTTGCATGGTTCGGTATCAATCCAAAGTTTCAGTTTTCTTCTGACACTATGTTGTATTATGTGCCTGGATCTAGAAGCAGAGACCACATTGTAGTTAGAACAACAAGAAGCTTTATTGAACACAGCTAAGTGGGAAAAGAGCGAGCATGCTCTGTACAGCCTTTATACAGTGTGTTTCGAAACTCATGGGCAAAAATTTAAGGGTGATAGAAAACATCTAAACAAGCAATTTTCACCGTACAATGCATGGGCGGAGAGCAGGCGGTGAACCGCTAGACGGCGCTGTAATGGAAAGCATAAAGCGCGAGTTTTCTTACACATCGTCATTTCTACCGTGGATTTCAAAAGGCATGGCGACGTATAGTAATCAGGAAAACGCGGACATGCATTTTGTGTATGGTCTTGCGAATGGGAATGATTTGGAAGCCAAAAGAATGTACAGGCAGCGTTTCCCGAGAAGACACGTGACAGACCGAAAAATGTTCGAGCGATTGCATCGGTGCATGTGTGAAACGGGAACCTTTGTCATAGGCATGCATGATACAGGGCGTGGCAGGAGTGTTTGAACACCACAAGTTGTAGAAGACATTCTGCAAGGAGTGGGAGATCGTCCGGATATTAGCATGCGAGAGGTTTCCCGTGTCGTAAATGTGCCCCACTCGATTGTTTGGCGAGTACTACGGGACGAAGAATTACACCCCTATCATGTACAGAAAGTGCAAGCCTTGATACCTGCAGATTATGCGCCACGTGTCGAGTTTGCACGTTGGTTTTTGCAACAGCTAGCAGCGCAGCCTAATTTTAGTGCACATGTGTTATTCACGGATGATAGCACCTTTACTCGTGAAGGCATTTCTAATACGCACAACCTTCATGTCTTCTTTCGAGCAGTTTCTGTAATTTTGCCACACATGCTATCAATAAAATTATTTAGTACCTCCTCTATCCGTTTGGTGTTTTATTCTTTCATGTGACAGTAACGGAGACCGCCTAGCGGTTCATCGTTTGCTCTCCGCCCATGCATTGTATGGTGAAAATTGCCTGTTTAGATGTTTTCTATCACCCCTTAAATTTTTGCCCATGAGTTTCGAAACACCCTGTATATCATGTCGTGCATGAAAACACTACACAAGCAACACAACCTATCTTAATTTTTTGAAATTTCAAAGAGGAAGAAAATACTCAATTTTTCACAATCAAATCTATACTTATAAAAGTCAATATTTGCGTGTGTGTGTGCGATGTCCTGACTAATCTATCGCACTTACAGCCATAAATTTTGGCGCACAGGTAGTCGTAATGGTGACTCAATGCACCTCGAAGCCGAAATTTTAAAATTTAATCTAGAAAATTTTTTATTTAATGTTTTGTGTTGTTTTTGGTCATTTTTGGCACGTTTACGGCGGTGGTATCTTTTCTAATGATCGTTGAAAAACAATCAATGCACCATCGGATAGAACAAACAATTTTCGTTCTAATGAAGTTTGTTTTGAATTTCTAACGCAATTTACTGAATTTTGAGAAATTTTTAAATAATAGTCACTTTTATGGTAATTTTTGATAAGGACTTCTTCGCACGCTTAGGCAATGCAAATTACTCTCCAATTTCTTTCCTTCCAAAACTAGATTTTTTTTTATTGATTTTAATGTAATATCCACACACATATAAGAGTTTTTAAGTAACAAATATTATGAAAAAATGAAGCATTTAATTGCAGGTTACCTTCAAGAGAATTAGTTCCAGTATGCTTAAAAAAGTCGCTTAAAATGCAATTTTAAATAAAATTGTGAAAAAAAGCTTTTTAACGCATTTTAAATAATCAAATACATATATTATCAGGACTGCTCACTTGTGAGTCAATCAGCTAAGTGCAAAAAAAGACCACATTGATTTGCAAATAAATTTCAAAATCATGAAAAAACCCTTAAGAATCATTCTGAAATTTAAACGATGCTTGATTTTAATTTGAATTTGATCGAGTGCATAGCCTTTGTAAATCAAATGAAAGTACAAAATTAGATTACCTTGAAAATACAGTAGAGTCTCGATAGTTCGAGTTTTCCATAAATCCGAGTTAGTGAAAAAATCAGTTCAGCTCCCAAATAATGACTCGCACATACACAACACGTGAAAGAATTACTGCATCTGCTTTTCATTGTTGTTCGACGAGTCATATGTCCACTACGCACCCCGAAGGCACCTGCAGAAATGACCCCTCCCAAAGAAAATGGGATATATATAAGATCGATATATAGGAGCAATGCGTTTCAACAAAAAACAATTAACAATTATTTTAAGATATATTTAACCTGTTGCTATCAGCAGTAATGCAATAATATGTAAGTACATTTTTCATTTAAATGTACTACACTGAAATTTAAAAATTGCTTTTATTTCCATTTATTTATTTATTAAATTTTATGATTTCGATAATTCGAGTTTTCGATAGTTCGAGGTAGACCCGGTCCCGTCCACCTCGAATTATCGAGACTCTACTGTACCGCAAAAAATCCTTGGGAACTCCCAAGTTTGGGGAGTTCTTACGCAGTTGCTTACTTTGGCTATTTGATAAGCCATCCCAGCCCATGCTGCCTAGCTTATCGAGCCTCGGATATTTCTTATGAACACATCTAGAGTCTCTCATATAAGAGACTTGAGCTGAGTATCTCGACCCTCGAACATTTCCAACGGTTGCACGTGCATGAGAAATGTCTGGCGTCTTTGCAACTGTACGCCATTCCATCGATGCTGCCAAGCATGGGCCTCCCAGACGAGACGAGCACTCTTCTATAAACTGGTTTGTTCTCTCTAGGAGGCCCTCTCTAAGCTTTTGTTGTCTTTTATGGGGGGCCATTTTGAGCAATTACTGTTTAGTTTAGTTATATTAACGCCCCATTTTAAAGCAACGCGAGGGTTATTTTGGGACGGACCTCGTAATTTTGAACCGGGGTCAGATGACGAGGACGACATCTGAACTGGCACCCCCTCTCCAAATTCCGCGTCACACCAGTTTCCCCTCCGGCTCTTTAATGCCTTAAATCCAGTAGGGTAGGCGGAGTCGGGGTGGGTTGTGTGTACCAAATCAGCGGAAGGACGTTTGATCCCCTACCTATGATTTAACGTGCAACAGGCCCAATACACGACGGATTTCGAACCTAGAAGCATCCGGCTCGGAGGCCGACATCTTACCACAAGGTCACCGAGGCCTCTGAGAAATTATTGTAGACTTTGCTGAATAAAATCACATGCCAGAGCAGTGGCGGATTTTGATAATATGGGCCACAGGCGCAAAATTGTTTTAAAGCCCATCCTCCAATACAGTATCCTAAAGTCACCTTCTGCTTAGCACTGTGATGAATGTCAAATGGATTATAGAGACACCCCCAGGGTCTCGAGGCGGGAGCCGAACTGCTCAAGTGCCTGTGAGAAAAACCGCCACTGTGCCAGAACTGTCTGAAGTAAACAGTTTCTGTTACGTTTCATGCCTACCTCCTGTGTTTGTACCTCGGTGCTTATTTGCGGCCAAACAATCCTACACAAAAATTGTTGTTGCGTTGTGTGCTATCACTTCTCAAAAGTTGTCGCAATCAGAAGGAAACGTTGTTGATCTCGTTTTCATACTTAGATAATAAAACGTATAAAGGTATGTTGTAACAAAATCGGTAGGATTTATACTACCAGAGCTTGTCGAAGACAATCAATGATTCTTGAACCTCACTCACACTCATTCTTCCATCAAATAAAAAAAAATGTTTTTTTAATTAATTTTATTCATAATTATTTTCTAAATTTATTCCTTGACATATATTACAAATCATTATTATAATGTGCATGGAATCTTGTACTCGTTTGTTTTATTTTTAATATTCTACATTATCGAATGGCGTTTTTTCACAAGGGATATTTTATTAAAATTTATCCATTAATTGATGACTGAGTACTAAATATTAAAGTGCTGTATTGTCAGCGAGAACACATATCTGTCCAAAATTTCGAACACCAGCACATCTGGAAGGGAGTAAAAAATCAGTTAGAAAATTCTGTCTTAATAAACCTGAAAGAAGTTAAGTCAGAGTATGTAAAATTATCATATGTTATTTGTGAAGTAAGTCTACCCGTTGATCAATTTGAACCGAGATTCGATACAGGCCTACAATTTTGGTGAAATGAAACATTCTGAATTTCATTCATCTAGCTCATAGCTATTTTCAGTTATCACGTTAGCAAACACATAAATTAATATTTATTCAGATTCAGAGATATATAAAATTCTCAAATTGTGATCTCGAGGTGGAATACAGCCCTTTCCCTTCCGGTGCTTCGGGTAAGAGAAGTTAAACAGGGTGGAGCGCAATTTTGGCATTCGCCCTGGACGCTCTTTTCTGCGATGTCGCCTTCAATCCCAATCAGATAAAGGAGTTTCAATGTGCAGAGGAATGTAGGTGTTGTCCAGGAAGCCGGACTCCATTTGTTTCTGAACGGACCGCACACCGTGTCCAAAGATGTCTTCCACGCCGGTTTGTCATTCCGCACTGTCCTCTCTCTCTCCCTTTCCCGCCGGATAAGCAAGCCCCAGCAAAGGATAAGCATCGATCAGGGGAAGGTCGTAATTGCGATGCTGCCCCTTCAGCGACCGCCCCTCGTTTAATGACGGGCCCGCACAGCCCTGTTTTTTTTTTATTATTCTTTTTTTCCCTTCCTCTACTTGCTTTCCTTTTTTTTTCTTTCGCTCTCTGTTCCCCATTCTTTCTCTCCAACCCACATGGGCAATGACTGCTTGCTTGTCCTAGAAATTGCTTCCCTTCGCAACTTTCCCTCTCTCTCTCTCTATCTTTTTCTCTTCCATTCCTCTGCACAATCCCACCGCCCCCTCACTTTATTTTTTCTTTCTTCTTTTTGGGGCTGTTTATTGCGTCGCTTTTTCGCATTGCTTGCTGACCCGTCCCGCTCGTTGCAGATGAATTAAACCTCGAGCCCGAAGACTCTGGAAGCCCCTTTGCAAATGCTGCGCTCTGCTGTTCATCGCTACACTGGCGATGCGAGCGGCACGGCCCAGTTTTTGAGACAGGTGCGGTTTGGAGTGAGTGACAGAGAAATTCACACAGGATTCACTCACTCACTAGACGCAGCCAGGACCGTCTCAACAAATTTGAGCCCCCTGGCTAGAATTATTTGGTGCAGAAGCGGCCCGAGGGAGCTTTACCACCCGGGCAAGGCCGCAATATGGCCGCCCCCCCCCCCAGCGTATATATCCAACGTATTTTTTTAAATTTTATAATGCCCGTATTCTAAATATCAAACAAAATTTTAATTACAAATATGCATGTTTTACCTGTAAATATGACTTAATAGTATTATAGTGAGAATTTTTAAACATTTGATGTATTAAAGATTATATAGAGGTCATTGAAGAGAGATAAAGAGGAAGCAAAAATAATATATTCAATAAATTTATTTTAAAAATGTATGACTTTATTTCTCAAGTTTACTAAAGCATTTTTTTTTTTTTCACACTCCCGCTTTGGCGCCACTCCGGACTTAGGCGCCACGGGCAGTTGCCCGGGCCGACCCTGCCCATGAAAACCGCAACTAGGAATTTGAGCGCCTGGCACAAAGAAAATACCTACCTAATAAAATAAATGAGGAGCAAATAAAAAAAAACTGTTCTCTGATTAACGCCTTACAATTTGTTAAAATGGCACTTTTTCATATATTTAATTTTAAATCTTTATTCATTTAATTTATTGATATTTAATTTAATTTTAATTCATAAATAATTTCTTTATCCGAAGTTGAAATAAATAGTAAATCTGTAGATGCCCTTGGATTGATGGCTCCCCTGAGCTGCAGACCAATTAGCCCAAGGAACAAAACGGCCCTGAATGCAGAAAAAACTGGGTAGACTGTGCCCTAGACAAACACGCATATAGTGTATCTTTGGTTTAGTTTACTTCGAATGTCGTCTCATTTCCGAAGCTACAAGAGGCCTATATTGGAACGAACCTTGTAACTATGGGCTGTTGACCAGATGACTAGAATGACACCTGAGCCAACATCCTGCTCTCCAAACTTCCACATCACGCCATTTTAATGCCTTACACCCTCTTCCTAGAAAAGTGTTGACGTGGGAAAATAAATAAATATACCCCACAAGTAGTAGCAAGACGCTGGAGCAATCTGCAGCTTTTGGGGGTAAGACCAAGAACCGAATTTCATTCTTCTGTTTCTTTGCGGTTTTGAGTTACATATGGAAAGACGGGCAGACAGACATTCTAGCCATATACTACATGCCCAAAAGTATCCGGACAATTTCAGATTTTTACATTTTTTAGAATTTCTCCGGAAAAATTTAACTGACTGCCTTTAAACTTCGACCATGTGAAGAATAGATTTTAACTCACATTTTACATTGAAGATTCGGTCCTGAGGGTATTTAGAGGACCGTCTAGAAACTGATGGAGACAAAAATTGTTTTGGCCCGCCCCGCTTCACAGAATACTGATTAAAAAAAAATGAAACTTTCAGAAATGGTTATGTTTAATGCGCATAATATTTACAGGAATTTTCGTAAACTCAGCACAAATATTAATGAAGATATAAAGGTTTTCTTAAAAAATCCCAAATTTTCTTATTTTTCTAGCCTGTTGTTTGCTTATAACATGCAGAGTTTTCTGTTATATTATGCGAAACTTACTGAAAAAATGGCAATATGTTAGAGAACATTTTGTAAAAATTTGGAAAACATTTGTTGAATATTACAGGAAATATGATTATTTTTAGTAAATAATTTTTCACTGCGCATGCGTAAAACATAGCGTAATTTTTCTTTCACAACTTTAAGGACAGATATATAGAGCAACTTATGAAAACATCAGTTCAGTATCATTAGTATTCAGAAAGATAACGGCATTACAACGAGCAGAATTTTAGCTCCTGTCGAAAAGAAGCTAAAAGATGAGGGGTTGTACACAAATTGATATTTTTTAAACTTATATCTTTGAATAGTCAGATTGAATTGTATAGTGGTTAGAATTTGCTGAATACCATGAACATTTGTAATATTTGTAACGAATAAAAAAATATATATTTGTAGAATTATTAAAATATTTTAAGAAAAGAAATTAATTAGATAAAAAAAAATTCGTTTGGCCATAAAAGAAGTATATTTAAAAATATCGTTTGGCCGTAAAATTGTAACAATATGTAACTTGTTAATAATCGTGTAAATAATATAATTAAAGTAATAAAATTTTGTTATTTAGAGTGCCTAATTAGCTGGAATTTAAGTTATGCACGTAATTGATAAGTGTTACGTATACACAATGGATTTTTTTTATAGAATTTGATTTTGAATAAGTTATCTTGGATATCTAATGAAATTATGGATAGGTTTAGCACTTTAAAGAGTATTTGTTGCTATTTTTGTCACAAATTGTCGAGTTTTCTTTCTTGTTCCGTATGATTGGTAAGCCAAGACTCTAAACTGGCCACTTACATGAGGATAATTCAGAACTATGTACAGTCGCGGAAAAGAAAAAAATGATCCACCCAGCATTATTCAGCGATCGTTCATTGGGCATTGAAAAAAAAGTTCTTCTGGAAATAACGTATACTAAAAGATCTATGGTTGAAAATTTCTTAAGGGGTTATCTAAATATTTAAAACTGCACTAATTTCAAAATTTTCAATAGCAACACCCATTTTTAATGTCATAAATAAATTTCTCATGAAGAAATACCCCAAGAAATAAATTTCGATAATATGCCATGAATATATCGGGAGATATTCGACATTTTGTGTTCTAAATAGAAAAGGGGTCGTCTCACATTTAGATCGAGAAGTTCTCTCCTTGCGTTTAAATGTCGGTAGTAGTATTTTAATTTTTTTCTATTTCAACTGTAATTTTTAAAGTAATGATCTACATTTTACATTCGGTAAAACTAGATGCGTAAAAAAAATAAATAGTGTAATATTACATCACTTTAATTTATAAAATTTTAATTTATATATATATATATTATTTTCTCGCATTAGATCTATTTGTTCGAACGAAATTTCAAAATCTAGACAATTAAAGCTTTTGTATGATCAACTTTTAAATGATGGTATTCCCGAGAACTTTGTGCGACGATATCTCAAACAGTGATTTCAGAGCTACTAACAAAGCCTCTTTCTCCTTTTCTTTCTCTTTCCTCTGTTTGGCAACGGCGATAACTGGTTTGGCGTTCTTTTTCCTCGTGGTCGCGGTAGCGTTTCCCTGGCCATGGTAAGCATATTTCGCTTTATTTTATTATTTTTTATGTTACGACTGTTTTTTATTCTAGGTATTTTTGTATTCGGATTTTTTGTATTTGTATTCGGATTTTTGTATTTGATTCTTTTTAAATCTTCTTAAATGTATTTATATTTTTTATTCAAGAAATTTTCCATTTTCGTTTGTTTTGTGTTTTTAGACGGGATGACGGCAATTTTTAACGGATTTCGTTTGTCGTCAGCAGAAAAAAGCACAAATTAATATCATGAGCGAGCTTCTCT
Source organism: Araneus ventricosus (assembly GCA_013235015.1). Taxonomy (NCBI): domain Eukaryota; kingdom Metazoa; phylum Arthropoda; class Arachnida; order Araneae; family Araneidae; genus Araneus; species Araneus ventricosus. The sequence continues at coordinate 87,448 of BGPR01003017.1, forward strand.
TCCTGACGAGCGGCTCGCTATGATATTTTTCAATTTTTTTGGTTTTTTCTGGTTTTTGTCTATTTAGCCATTTTGTCCTTTTTTACTGTTTTTGAGTTTTTATTTTGTGTTTATATGTTGGTTTTGTTAAATGTTTATATATTTAAATTTTAAAAATGAAGTAGTGTAATGATTATATTTAATAATGAAACCGTTTTCGAAATATATGACGCCGCCTTAAGTGCGTATTCATCGTTTTATAGCGAAAATAGAAAATTTAATGCAACTTCAAAACTTCTCGTACGAAAATGCTGAAATTTGCACAGGCTTATTAAATTGCTATCTGCTTCGATTACTTACGATTATTATTATGAATTTATAAACGTTGCTATTCAAAAAAATTTTAACATCAATTTTGATAAAATATTTCATGTTCTCAAAATTATTTAAAAACAAAAATTAAAAGCGTAAAATATACAGAATAATTCATACTACTACATAAAAAAATTCTAGGTCAATAGTTATATTATTTCTCAATATATCAATAAAAATTCAAAATTTTACTTTAACATTAGAAAGACAAAATTTCATTTGCTTATAATTGCAAAACAAAAAATGTTTGAATGATAAAACTTGGTATTCCAGCATAAATTTGTATGTAGTTTCGAAATTTTTTAAGAAAAATGTGTGTTTCTATTGGAAATTTTGTAGTTAGTGCTACTATAAATATGTATATGACCCCTCATGAAAATTTTAAACATGAAAGCTTTTACTAGACTTTATTTCCTGAATATTGGTACCTTTTGTTTTAATACGCGATGAACGATGGCAAAATAATGAGGGGTGAATCCTTTTTTTTTTTTTTTTCCCGCGACTGTACATATAAGAAACAATGATAAAAAAAAAAGAGAGAAGGCTTCATCTTACATACACTCGCATATTTTATCAAATAATAAATATATATGCCCGTGAATATATTCACCACGCAAACCCTTTACATGCAGATATAGGATCAAGATTATTTTCCTGTATTGCAATGGGAAAGCAGTAGAAAGAATCACCGATAACCAAAATGGGTTATCCTTTTCCCAATTTCGAATAATATTGGTTACTCTCCATTTTCACAAATTAGTGGATGTTTTATCTCTGTCCCGTATAATGCAGGAACTAGTGCTCGAAACATACCATCCCCTTTTCCTTTTGTCTCTCGTATATTCTAGCTTCCATATTTCCTAGTCCACGGTTGGGAGCTAAAAAGTCTCTATATTTGTATATCCGATTTATTACCTGAATCGCACATTTGATCCGTTATTCGAAGGATCCTCCAAAATTTTGCTTAATTTTTAATTAGTTGAAAATACAAAAGAATCTCTCTAATGTGCACATTCCCACCTTCCAAAATTAATTATATTTACGTCAAATTTAGTAACACTAGGTCACACGGTCTGCCCTGTAGAGCGCCAATAGTCAGACATTCGCTTTATTATCAGTAGAGATTAGAAAAGGTTTGGATAGTTAAATTTATTCACCGAAAAGCGTGCAGTCTAGCTCTGCAAAAAAGCAGGACCGCAGTGGTAAGCTTTCGAACTTGGGGCCGGAGGATTCCAGGTTCGAAACCCGATTCCACTAAATATCAGCCGTATATGTGGGCCTGCTGCACGCAAAATTATACGTAGGGGTCCAAACGTCCCCCCCCCCCGCTGCTGGCATGATTCGGAAGTTTGGAGAGGGGGGTGCCAGCTCAGGTGACGTCCTTGTCATCTGACCGCGGTTTAAAATTACACGGTCCGTCCCAAATTAGCCCTCATGCTGCTTCAAAACGGGACGTTAATAAAAGTAACAAAACTTCCTCTGATTGTTTTTGCTCATAATCGTCTTAATTTGAGTTTCTCTTTATTTATCGTAGTCTTGATGAGTCACCTCAGTCTGTAGCTTTATTACTGATTAGTGCTATGGGTGTTGCGAAAAGTTTTTTTTTTCAGCTAAAACAGAATTACAAATTGGAGAAATTTAAGAAGCCTTAATATGTATGAGCTGCATCTTTTTAATTTTCAACAGGTGTCCATCGTAGCTTTTCCAAACCAAAGCTTTTATTGAATTTTGTTGAGAAGCAGAGGTTTGTCCTATGTCTCATTTTAGATTCTTACAATCCCACCTGCTATCACCTCGTATCCCACTTCCTTCTCCAAGGACCAAAGCGAGGACCCATAATGCTATCTGAATTGCCATGTACAGGCAGAGACCACGTCACTTCACTTCACTCAGGTTACATCCCCCCCTTCCCCTACACACACATGATCCATGACCATGGATCACAGGCCCCCCCTCTTGGTATAAATTGTCGTCTGCGTTGATGAAGGGCAGAGTCCAATTCCGTTTTCGGATCAAGTACAGAGGAGGCTGAAAGAGGGGGTGTAGAATAGATGTTGCCACGGGCATTGTAGAAACTTTCGCTTGAAGTAGCTGAGGGTGGGTGGGGTGCCGGGGGGAGGGAGGACCACAAGGAGCGAGACCCGGCCGATAATTATGCGGCACACACACAGCAAGCAGCCTAATCTTTATTCTGTGCCGTGCGTGCAACCACTGGTCGTAGTGGCTCCCCCTGTCGGCTGGTCGGGGTGGTTGAAAGGTCACCGCCTCGTCCTTAGCGATTCCTTTCCTAACTGAGAGGGTTTTCGGATTCCATGGGGAGAGAGAGAGTTCCATTCATCCCCCCCTTTGAGTAGAGAAGGGAGGAAGGAACAGCAGAAGACTTCTTCTCTGGGTGGGGTGGGGGAGACGAGGAGGGTGTCCCTCTGTGCGACGACACCTGACATTTCCTCTGCACGCATCACTTAGAAACTGCGTTGCTGGATCTGGCAAGGGGGGGAAGGGTCAGTTTATCTGAGTGCGTTCGGTCGAAGAGAGTGGGGGGCGAGGAACAAAGTGCAGGCGATAAAGTAGTTTGGGAAGTCCATTTTGTAGGTTGTTAGGAAGATAAAAATGGGGGAAATGTTTGGAAGAAGGAACCGAACGTTGGTGTGAGCGAAAAGAATCGAGAGCAGTGGATTTTCGAGATTTCAAGATTATAAATCAAAGAAACGCACGTCCCTTTTTTTTATCTACCACAGTGAAGTTTTATTACTTTGTTGGATATTGATTCTGTTAGTGAAAGAGATTGCATAACGCACCAGTCCTATAACGTAAATAGCCAAAGAAATAGGACCTCACTAAGGGACATCATAATGATAAATGAATCGTTACACTTTTCGAAAATATTATCGTTACACTCGCTGATTTTTCAATAATTTACTGAATTAAACATAATTCACTGGCTAAAAGTTTCACTAATTTATAAATCGGTGAATATCATGAAAATTGATTTGCTTTCATGAAAGTTGATTTATATTATTTCATGGAAACTTGATTTATACAAACTCTTCTATTTTATTGGAGAGACGCAATACCATTGAATAAATACAGAAACTTAACTAAAGGGATGCGGGCTTCACTGCGTATCATCATCAGAGGAAGTTGATCCTACAAAGAGTAATTTCTTTATATAGAATGTAATGAAATGTGACATTCTCATCTGAAAAGAAAGTTTCGATTGGATTTTTATATACTCTTATTTAACTTAACTTGTTTCATGTTTGCGAAGACGGAAGCTTGTAATCGAATCCTCTTTCACTTCCTGATGTACTAGAGTCCTGAAATTCTGTACAGTTGTGTGCTCTGGATAACAATATCGTCACTTAATAAGCAACGCCACCTATCTCAATTTTTTGAAATTTCAAAGAGGAATAAAGGACTGAATTTTTCGCAACCAATAACGAATATTTCTGGTTTTTTTTTTTTTTTTCATCTTATATGAACATGGCACCGTATGCTCCTAAAAGATGTAAAAAAATTCAAAATATATTCCTTATTGGTTGCGAAAAATAAAGTTTTTCCTTCCTCTCTGAAATTTCAAAAAATTGAGATAGGTGGTGTCACTTGTTAAGCGGTGATATGCTGTTTTAATACTATGTTTGCATCATGTGATCGATTAATTTAATTAAATTATGAGTCCATATGCGTGGCGCCACCTGATAGTAAGTATGAGAAAGAATTGATGTCAAGATCCTTAATGTTTATAATAATGAATTATAAATAAAAGACTAAAAAGTAGAAAATAATTAAAATGAAAATAGTTTCTACTTCTTATTACAGTGATAAAATTGTATTTTTAAAAACTGTTTTTATTAAATTTATTTATTCACTAGCCGCCTTCCGGGCGGGTTCGCGGCCAGCACCCACTTCCTTGCCACCTGGCTGTTTCGAGGCTCTCAGCCACTACTTTTTTCAGTTTTAAATACTGCATGAAGATCAGTGAAACAGACCATAAAATCATAGTAGATTTCATATTCATTGTAGACAACAGATTCCTTTAAGATTGTAAAATCTTTCAATAAAACTCATCTAGTTGTAATGTTTTGTATAAATTTTTCACGAATTTCGGCATAAAAGTCTTCAGATCCATAAATACAGAATGAAATAGCCCTAACTAAACAGTTTCCATCACCTACAATAGGTATTTTATAATATCTTTGACACGCCATTGTAATGGAACTGTTGGGATCTATATATTTAAAATAATATGTCAAAACCCTCAGGGATTCTCCAGCCCCAACCACCAGACCGATTTCGACATTTTTTTTTCATTTAAAAGGTTATGAAGTCTAGATATGTCATCAATGGTCGCCTGTCCCCACCCCACCCCCATTTTCGAACGAAATCGAAAAAAAACTATTTCCTACTGTACATTCTCTATGGGGGAAAACCTTTGGACAGTTCGCCAGCAACAATCACCCGACGGATTTCGATAATTTTTATTTCATATGAAAGCTTATGACGTGTAGATATGTTATCACAGATCGTCTGCCCCCACCAACACCCATTTTGGAACGAAATCGAAAAAACATATAGAGAATGTATGGTGGAGAAGTGCTTTTTCTATTTCTTTCAAAAATGGGGGGTGGGGGGCAGGCAACCCATGATGACATATCTAGACGTCATAACCTTTCAAATGAAAAGAAATGTCGAAATCCGTCGATTGGTTTGGGTAAAGGTTTTTTTTTTTTACCAAATTATTTTAAATATATAGATAATATCTTCTGTATATTGTTATGAGGTGTCAGCATTATATTGGCGTGGTAGAAGGCAAGTGGTGACTACATAAATGTGTGAGAAACAAATAAAGAAGTGTAACATCTTCAGGCAAAATTCTCATCGGAGTGCCTACCAAGCATAGGCCGAGAGAAAAGTAAAGATCCCCTTTACTTATTATTTGCTCAATTTGTCATTTCACTTTACATTAATAACGGGGAATAAGATATAAAACGAAAACTTTTCCTAATTCCTTTCGAATTTAAGTAATTGCTTTCCTAAATTCTTCTTGCATCAAACGTGTTTCTAATTTATTTAATCAGTTAATTTACTAAACAACATTGATATTAAAAAACACATCATAGAATGTTTGCTTTTAGAAATTTGCTTTCATTATTTATGTCAGCTGGTATACAGATTTACTTTAAATACATAGGCATTGAACAAAAGAAGCCGTCTTCATTTCTTGATATTTTGTCACGACGATGCAAAGTATTGCAGTGCACAATTTAACAGTAAAGCAGAAATTATTAACTTGACGTAGCTCGTAGAACTTGTGGGACTCGGTATGCTTTTAAAATGTTATGTATGTCCAGAAATGTAAAAAAAGATTTAGAATTCTCTGGAACATAAAGACACAATTACATCATAGAATTAAAATACCAGCCCTTGTATTGAACTACCCGGCCGGGATTCGAGCTGCGTACATTGAGATTGACAAACTAGTGCTCGACCAGCTGAGCCATGGTGACATCTGGAAAGAGAAAAAAAATTAAGATCATCCGAGCAGAAATTTTTCCTCTGGGTTCTTGATGGTACAGATATTGTACCATTAAACCTCCAGGATTTCATTCGCTTCTGGTTTTCCCTTTAATCACCGTGTAGACAGTTTTATTCATTTGTTCTATTGTATCACACTATTTGTTATGTCTAAATACAGGGTGTACACAAATGAAGTGACACATTTCAAAAATTATTTTTTAAAAAACTAAAAATGTTGGAACTACGTTTTTTTAAAAATAAGATCGCATCTCAGAAAGTTTTTTTCAGATAGGTAACGCGGTGTTCCGAGTTATAAATTTCTTACAGCGAGAAAATTTCGTACGCAATGGCTACCGATCCGCAGAAGCTGATGCGTGTTTTCTTTTTTGAGTTTTTCTTGAATATCACGAAATCTCTTCAGTTTTCACACTACATGTTAATTAATAAATTAAAGAGCTTAAAATTCCCTACAAATCCATGCTTTTATTTTTCTTCCAGTTTAAATATTTTCTCAGATAATGGCTCTAAGCAAATTTTTGATTTTCAGTAATTTGCGACCCCTACACCACCGAAATGGCATGTTACTTATCTGAAAAATCCTTTTTGAGATGCGCTCTCATTGAAAAAAAATTCGTAGTTCCAACATTTTTAGTTTTTTTTATTATTAATTTTTGAAATGAGTCACTTCATTTGTGTAAACCCTGTATATTGCTAATGAGGGAAGAAAAGTATAATCAAATCCACGGGCGGTCGATAAGGTTAGCAGATATAAAATCCCGCGGCCTGTGAAGGTTTCACTTTCACAAAAAAACACTTTCCCGTTCTAAAAGGCTGTTGTGAAATTCCACAGCTCCGTAAGCTAAATGCTAAGGCCGGATGATGAGGGTGACAAATCTGTGATTGAGCTCACGACGCCAACGTGAAGGCACTTGAATCCGGGTTGATACTGTGACGTGCTGGAGTCAAGTTTCAATTACATCTTTAAAGAAAAATATTACATTCCATTGCATCATCTGGATTAATATTAAATCAATTGTATTCACCTTTTGGATTACTATCATAACTTAGTACAAACAACCCAGGCGGTGTGGTCACTTTCGGGATTCACTGTTAATCAAGCAGCAAGCTTCGCTCAAAAACGTCCTGCGTGGACCGCAGGTTAGATGTACAGCGAAGCAACCAAAAATTCATCACTGCCTGCTTTCTCGCCCTGTTGCGGATTCTATGCCCTCCCGAAGTACTTACAGGAGTAGTACTTATTACATCGTCTGGTATCGGGCATTTGATACTCCGCCCTGCCTAAGCATCCGGAGAGTACAATTGACCATTGATCTATAAACTGACCACATGTCATTGAAAGAAAAATCACTTAAGGCACACGAAGTGACTTAGATAGACAGCGGCGACGTTTTTTAAAGTCCAGTTTTCGCTTTTAGATGAACTGCCATGAACCGTGACAATCCTGGAACCGGGCATGACAATCATTATCACTTCCTCAAAAAAAGTTCGCTTTAGCAGCGTCCACACCCGTGAAGGTCCTTAATAATACATCACCCATTGCAACATTGGACGGGTCGTCAAAAGATGTTATGGCCTTCTGCTTATCTCTTCTTTCTATACAGAATGCATACGTTTCCTGTATGATAAGTAGCATTGCGAACAGATGGGAATCCATATATGTCACAATGCAACCTGACAGAAGCAGTGTATCACAGATGAAATTGGTTTCGATCTCATGATCCTCTCCTGCCGAAAGCCTCATCTTCGGGTTCTGTACTGTATCTTCGCTGTATTGCACTGTTCCGTGATTTTATGATCCATTACTTGTATTTTTTATTTCTTTACAACCCTGTCCAGCCTACCCAAGAGGGTGTAAGGCCTTCCACTGGCCGGAGAGGAAACCTAAAACAAAAGAAATGAACTACATTAAAAAAGAATTTACAAAGAACCCTAAGGGGTGAGCAGAACAATTTAAAAATCATCGTTTGCAACATTGAACTCAAAATAAAGATAAGGAGCAAAAACACACAGCACAAAAACATAAAGAGCAAAAACACACAGCACAAAAAGATGAAGAGCAAAAACACACAGCACAAAAAGATAAAGAGCAAAAACACACAGCACAAAAAGATGAAGAGCAAAAACGCAAAGCACAAAAAGATAAAGCGCAAAAACACAAAAGACTTAACATTAAAAACACAAAAAGATTAAGAGCTAAAACACAAAAAGCTTAACATCAAAAACACACACAAAAAAATAAAGATAACTAAATTAAAATCAATAGTACATTACTTGTATTAGTAACACTCACGACGTGCTGTGAAGGAATTTTCTTGGATCTCGTCATACCTAAAAACTGTCAGTTGACGACGATAGCACATAGGCTGGACATGCGTCAGTGCGAAAAACCGAGCGGAAGATTAAATATCCAACCAGTCTGGACATTCACCGCTCATTTGAACTGTCGGGCTATAAATCAGCACCAGCGGGAGTACGCACGTGTGTGGGAGGAGAGGGAAGGGGAAGCCTTGAGGTGCGTGGTTCAACGAGGAATTCGGAGAAGGCGGGGATCGAAGTGACTGGATTTGCGTTGCGTGGAGCGGTTATGAATGACCTGCCTAAATGGATGAGCTAAAAATGGAATGTCGTGGAGTGCTACCACTCCATTTGTGTGGATTGGAGCTCTCGTGAATAACCGGCTCTAAACCTAGTCCACTAATACGCTATCGGTTGAAGCACGGCCGAGGAGTCAATGACGTAGCGAGGATAACTAGCGCCCTGGGCATGGCCTTCTTTTCGCTCTCACACGATAATTCACTTTAAAAAGTGGTATAAACGATCTAATGATTTGTAACTGTGGACCCTCCTAAGACAGACGCCCGGGACATCTATACCCCCTTGCCTCCTCCCTCCGTAGATACGCCACTGCGAGTAGCATGAATCGGAATAAGGAGGTTATGGGTTTATTTTCTTCAAACACCGGTAGACTGACGTGCGCTTCAACAACGAATCGCTCTCTGAGGTCAGTATTGGGCGATGGAGATTTCCCTTCGTGTGAAACACAAATGTGCCTCAGTTTCTCCTGAAAGTTCTCCAGGCAGGCAACCTACTCTATATATTGAATCTCCCGTCCGTTCCAGAAAGCCGCGCCAACCGTATTTGAGCTATTTTATTTCGCAGAGAGGTGATATGCAATGAGTGATAACAGCGCTTTTCCGGAGTTCTTAGTTTGGCACTTTTTCCTTATAGCTGTTCTTTTAAGATGTTGATGTTCCTTTTCTTTTTGAATTTTACTATCTTGTTTTAATTCAAAACTTGTGTAGTGTTTGTATACATGACTTAATTAAAAAGTAAACATCTCCTCCAAATTTCATATCATCCCTATTTTGGCGAAATCAGAACCGACTGGCGCATGCGCAAAAGTGCGGAGAGTTTCCGTATCTGAAAACGGGCAGTAAGTCAGACATCGACTTCAGGAGCTACATTCCTCCTTACACTCGATCCATGTTATTTTTTTAGGGGCCCATTTTTGTGAAAAATAAAAATATTTTTATGAAAAAAATTTTTATTTTTGTGAAAAATAAAAAAAAATGTGAAATTTTTTTTATCATGTAAAACCTTCAATTTTAGCAGTCATAATTGTATGTTTTAAGTTTAATATCAAAAGTGTTTGATTGAACAAAATATATGCAGTAATTTCATATATTACTGGAAAAAAATACTCGTATATATATTTTGTGCAATGCCTCATTCAAAAACTTAAGAAACAAAAAAAAGTCAGATTGAAAAAAGGGGCCGTTTTTATGAAGTGGAATTTTGTGAAGGGAGCCACGAAACGGCCCCAATTTTCGCCTGGGTCGACCCATGACTACTCCCACTATTCATTTGACAATTACTCTAAATGGTAAAGAATATATCTCACAAACAAATCCTGGGTTTTCCTTATCACGCATAACCCTTCAACAGCAGGTTTGCCTTAGCGATCTTATTTTGGATCGCCATATAACTCAAAAGCACAAAGAAATAGATTGTTGCAAACTTCCAGTTTTTATTTTTCGCAATCATACATAAATTTCATAAACAAATTTTAAAATTTAAATCTCCCGCAAAAATGGGTTTACTACATACTTTCGATGCTATTACTTAATCTGTTTAATGACAAAGACCAAGTATTCAAACATTCATTTGCAAGAGGGAAACTTCTTAAAGCACACGTCACTAGGAAAGTGCTTGGACTCACTTGGTTCTTTCATTGGTACTTTTAACTTAAATTGCGTGATATATTTTTTACTGATAATAAGCAACATGAATCTGTCACCCATTAATTCCCTCTTTAAGTTAGCAGTAATGGTAACAGGTGAGTGAGGGGTGTATGCATTCGAACACAAGGTTATTAATCACACCGGGGTGTCACCACGTGGCTGAGAAGGTGCTGTTGTCCCGTTTCCTAGGTGGGTATATAAATGGTGGCGTTTCCCTAGGTGGTTTCTTCTGGGCCTATCGCCGATGACGGGTCACACCCCTGTCAGGAAGGGAGGTCGTCGCATGACTTTCATAATGGGGGGTTTAGTATGCGTTTGGCCACAGTGCCCGTGTTTATTGACGCGGAGGGCTGGTCGTGCAGTGTCTCCCGGATGCATATAGGCATTCTGTACTCGAGCAGAGCACCATTGTAACTTTAGAGGGCTCTGATTGGACAAGAGAATCTGACGTCACTCTTCTGCACATCGCATCAACAGTGAGACACACGTATCTTGTTTAAAGTTCTTCCATATTCTTCTATCCATGAATACAGATCGGAAACACTTTTAAGGTTCCTTCGAACGATGGTTTCATCTTCAACGATTTTAACAACTTCGTTTACAAAAGAAGGGGGAAGATTGGAATTCTGAATAGCCATGGCGTATTACACAAAGAACATTTCGCTATCGCTAGTTGAAAGAATAAGTCAGAGCGTGGTCAAAGGTAAACAAACAACAAAGCATAGTTCCGTCAGATTCGCTTGTCCAATCAGAGCCCTCCAAAGTTAAAATGATGCTCTGCTCGAGTACAGTATGCCTATATGCCTCCCGGATGCCTTGGCTTGCCGGGGTGCTCTTTTATGATTACCTGGCCTAGTGGGTTCAGGCCTGAATGGCATGGCTAAGAAAAATGAGATGAAGGATATGGATACTACTTGTTAGGCAGCGACCTTAACCAACATTATTCAAACACTTGGCGCACCGCTGCACACTTTAGCAGTGAATTGCTCTCTTCAGTTGGGTTGGCTACTAGAGGCTTTCGTGGTTTATTTCAAATGAAACACAAATGGGGGCCAGTTACCCCTGAAAGTTCTTCAGGAAGGCAGCCTGAAGGACTTTCTGGAACTATTAAAGCTTTTACTTCAGCTGCTCTAAGGCCGTTTTGGCTCCAACAGTAGATGCCCTATTTCCCATTTATCAAGAATCCTTGACTAATGTACTTTGCTGGATACACTAGTCAGCGTGAAATCATCCCATCACAACTGAACCTGATCTCAAAAAACATTGAGTTATTTATCTCTCCTAAAGAATAACAAATAACGTATCTGGGTTTCTATTCAGTCTCTTATATGCTAACTGTAATTTATTGCTATTTTGAAGGCCCATTTACATTCTATCAACGAAATATACCATAGAATATTTTTAAATAAATATTTTCCATCTATAGAGCATAATAAATACAGTAATTTTGCTAGTATCAAACGATATATTTAATTTCATAGGCATACTTGATTATTCTTTTGAAATTTTAAATTGATTGAAAAATTAAATTAATTGTTCGCTTTGCTATTCATTTCATTTCAAGATTTAAGTTAAAATTTAAGTTGCAGATTTAATTTCCATTTCAGAATAATCAAATTCTAAGAATTCTAATTATAGATTACCTAAAATTGTTTCTGTTTAGAATTCCCTACAGAATACTTTCAACTGATAATTAAAATCTAAATAAAGTAAAGAATTATTCCCCGAACACTGGTTGCTGTTGTAAAGGAAAAAGCTCCTTTCCGTTTCATGTATCTTAATTTTATTTAGAAGAAATAAACAAGATTTCAAAGGAAAACCAATCAAATATTAAATAGAGAGAATTCAATAGAGAAAATGTTAGATTTTAGATGATATCTAACATTTATTTTTTTATTGTCAGTTTAAAATTTTACCGTCATTAATTAAGAATTTAATGTCATCAGTTATACTATCATTTAAAAGAAAAACAAAGGAGCTGCTTCACAAATGACCAATATAAGCAAACATTATTAGTAAAAGATTTAAAAATATGCATACGAAACTCTCGTTAAGAAGAAGGATGAAATTTTATTTTTAAATTATTGCAGCGATATCAGTTAACAGTAATACACAATGTTTTAGTTGAATTCAACATTATTTGTGTTTTCACTGAATTACGAAGGAAGAAGTTTGATCATTCCCCAAGAAAATTCATTAATTTTGTTTTAAAATTTATATGGGCTGTATTCTATAAATCTGTGTGTTATTGCATTGATATTTTCAGATCAAAATTTTGTTGTTTCTATTCTTAAAAATAAAACGAAAATGTGAAAATGCATTGCATAAAATCAGAACAAAGTTTTGTAGATCCGCTGAACAGTTGAAAATTGTTATACTGTTGACATGCTGACATAATATTTAAGCAACGTTGCTGTGAAAATTTTGCTCTTAACTGATATGTTATGAAATTAATGAAATAAATCTCTATCTCTAATACTAATAAAGATGAATGTCTGTCTGTGTGTGTGTGTCTGATGGCGGTGTACAGAACAGACCGTATAACATAGAGCTACCAAATTTGGCACAGATATATTTTGGATGCTGAAGATGTGCACCTCGGAGCTGTTTTTAAAAAAAATTTAATTCAAATTTAAATTATTTAAAAATTAATTTGTCGTTTTTTGCCAATACCTTCTGAATGAATTGATTGACAAAGAAATTTTTCATGTCATTTTAAAGAGCAAAAAATTATCTTTCCAATGATACCAGTTTTATTATTGTAGAAAATTTTTTCTATTTTTTATAAATTCTTAAAGTCATAGGAACTTTAAGATCGCTGGTTGCGAGAGTAGAAATTGACGTAAGGGAGGCGGGGTGTAGCAGCTGTAATGGCCGCGAGTATCTTCAAAATTATTATTGACGTAATCGCTTCGGCAGTTCATATACTAAAAATGGAACGATACAAAGAAGATTAGCATGGCCCCTTTCCAAGGATGACACGCAAAATGGTGAAGCGTTCCACATTTTTAACGCTGATCTGAGAAATCCGCTTAAGCTCCTAGCCTTAAAGAGTTTATTCTAAATGTAAAATTAGCAAAAAAAAAAAAATCTTTGAAAATCTCCCTAATATTAAAAATCACTCCATGTAAATTGTAAGCGCTCCAGATAAATTTTATATAAATAATTCCCCTCTTTTCAGCATTCTTTGCCCCCCTCCCCCGTTTTTTTGTCTATACTCCATTACAACTGCTTCAAACATTTCTTCCCGCTGTTACGGTAGTGTAGCGGTAGCGTATCTTTCTTCCATCATTACACCTCGAGTTCGAGCCGCGGGTGAATTTTGCCTTTGTTAATGTCAACAAATACTTCGTCATCCTTCCCCCCTCTTTTTTGCATACCTAAAAGGAAATATTATATTTTAATTCTTCCAATACTCTTATTTAATACTATTTTCTCAATAATTTTTAAACATTTTTTTTTTTAAGTTTTAAAATTCTCTCCTCATTTTCTCAAATTTTACAAAATTTTTTCCACAATGTTATTATCGACGATTAATTAAGCCTAATAGATAGCTTTAGAATAGTTTGTTGTTTTGTTATGCACAGAATAATTATTCAAGATTTGGGGGGGGGGGGGTGTCATGCATTTCAATTCAATAATTTTTTTTTTTATTTATAAATGGATGTTTTTAGTGATTAGATTTAAATGGTTATCAGGAATTTAGTTTTGTGTTTCACAAAATGTAGTCAATTCTCTTTTTTTTTGTTTACAGAAAAAACTTTATTTAGTTATTTTGAGTTTTAATATGTAAATTATTTTTAGCCGATAAATTTAATTATTGTACTTCAAATTTTTCATTACTTATTACCTTTTCCATTTTTTAAAGAATATTTTGACTTAATAACACTTAAATATAAGGGATTAACACAATGTTCATTATATGCAAAAACATCCTGTACATTTTCGTTTTGTGTATAAAGAATTAAAATTCAGTTATACTAACTAACCTGTTCACTGTTTGTGTTTTTAAATTCATTTCTTTGTCCTTATTGCAATTATTCCTTTCAGCTTGCAAAAATTGAAATGTTGAAAATGTCAGCCTTAATTGCCTTATTACTATTAATAAAAGACTGGCGAACCAGCTGGTCGCCGTAGGCGGCTAGTTATAAATAAGACTGATAAAATCAGGTTTTCTATGAAAGGGAAACAGAAGTTCTTATATGCACCTTTTTTGAGAGAATTTGTGCTATATATGAAACCAGCGGGAGTGGTCTCCCCTAAACTTTCTTATATACTTCCCCAAAAAGGTGTTGTTTCCCCCCCCCCCCCCCGTGTGGATAAAAAAATTCGAACCTACTGTAATCCAGAATCCAATGACTATCAGAAGATTTTTCATTGTAGTTTATAGAGATTGTAAAATATTTAGGTAAAGAATCAAATTCAAAGAGATGCGTACGGATTAAAACGCATGTATCACACTCTGCTAGGTTCCACTCTTGCCGGTTCAAGGTCAAAGTGACGTAATTCTCTCAATAGCTTCCGCGTGCACAGAGATTGCTACCAGTACGCATGCGCATGTAGAATACGATTAGAAAAATTAATTACGCAATTTGAACGCCATTTTCAACGATTGACACAAAAGTTGGACACAAATCTACAATTAAGGTAAGAAGGCGATAGAACAAATTTTATTTATCTAAGTAATTTTGTTAAGAAGTTATTGCGATTAAAAATATGCGATTATACAGACCGAAAGACAATCAACCCTTCGACGGATTTTGTCCAAAATTTGATACGGTCCTACATTCATGACGATAAAACTGTGTACCAAATTTTATCCATCTAGCTATTGTTTTTGAGTTATAGTGTTCGCATTAACATGGACATACAGACAGACTTCCCGTTGACGGATTTTGTCCAAAATTTGATAGAAACCTACATATTATGTGTAAGGATCACATACCAATTTTCATCCCTTTTCGAGTTATAGTGTTCACAGACACAAACAGACATAATGCGAAAATTGTGTTTTTCGGACACAGGGAAGTCTAAAACGTGGAGATTCGCCAAAATCTCGAGTTCGAATTTTTTGACTATTACAATACTTTCTCTTTGTATACTTCGTACACGAGAAAGTAAAAAAACTATACTCATAAAAGAAAAATCTGGTGTAATCAATCATAATCACCAGAGAAGCTCTGAGATTAGTGTTATAACAACTTTTTTCATGTAATAAGTCTCAGTTATGAAAACAAGTCTAGAGTCTTTAAGACAAAATAGGTATTAACAATATCCGCTTATTTAATGTTAGTTTCTATCTTGTTACATTTCCGTACGCAAAAAGAAAGTAATCCACTCGTCAAAAAATTAGGCGTCGAGATTTTGAAAAATATCCAGGTTTTAGACTTCCTTGAGTCCAAAAAAATCATTTTCGAGATTATGCCTGTCTGTCAAACAATCTGTCCATTCATGTGGATGGAACACAATAATTCCAAAACACAACGAGTTATACCCATGAGAGTATGGTCTTTACGCAAAAATGATCGATAACTGCAAAATTCTGGACGAAATCTGCATGCTGGAAATACCCATGAGAGTATGGTCTTGACG
>BGPR01003017.1:103179-118131 GCA_013235015.1 Araneus ventricosus
GAAATCTGCATGCTGGAAATACCCATGAGAGTATGGTCTTGACGAAAAAATTATGGATAACTGCAAAATTCTGGATGAAATCTGCATGCTGGAAATACCCACGAGAGCATGGTCTTTACGCAAAAATTATCGATGACTGTAAAATTCTGGACGAAATCCGCATGCTGGAAAAGGCACTGCTCCAAAAAATATATTTTAATCCCTTCATATACGACACTATCATAAACACAAAACTATCATGTTGTAAAAGTATACTAGTATTTAACATTTCCCTATTCAAAATTTCCCAAGATTCCAAAATGAAATTGAAAGGAGAAAACTCCCAATTTTTTGTATTTTACCACCTATTCCGTCGTCTTTTCTTACGGAATTAAATGATTTTAAAGAAAGGGGTAGTATTAATGAAAAAGATCGCTAAGTTTACTTTCGTTTATTTTATTTTATTTTAAAATTTCAGAGAAGAAATATATGAAAAAGCCTTAAAATAGATTAAATAAACTTATATAATTTTACTGGGACCTATAATGAAGCTCCAGCCTACAAAAAATACCTGTTTACGACGACCAACATTAACCAGCGTTGTACAATAGAGGGTTTAAAAATTTTGCATTTGAAGATCGTTTTCGATCATAAAATCTTTTGCACGACCTCAATTTCGAATTTAAAATTTTCAATGATTTCAAAATTATATAAACATAAAATTAATAAAGAATACATATGAAAAATTAATTTATGATATACAACAACGATTGCCAACCTTGTGTATGGGGGGGGGGGCCGAGCCGTAAGAAGGCGAAAAATATCAAAAGATTATCTCGCTACATGATAACGTTAAACTTTCCATTCTGGCACGAAAAATCTAACTTTTAAAACTTTCAGGCTCGCGATATTAAGGTGTAAACCAAAACTGTTAGGTCCAAAAATAAAAACAATTATGCAACAGAGGTTGAAAGTCTAGAACTCGTGTACTCCGCAAAACAACCAATCGTTGGCGTGAAAAAAGGAAAAAAAAATAAAATAATTCAAATAAATAAAAAAAACTGTATTCCGTTAACATAAAGATGAAATTGAAAAATCCAGAAATGCTTAAAATTAACACAAAAAAATATTTTTAAAATAAATTATTTTATCTTTCAGAATTCGTCGGAAAGATACATTGAAAGATAGTGAGGAAAGTAATGTAAAAGACCTTAAGAAGAAACTAGAAAGATTGTTTCAAAACCAAGTCACTTTTGCCATTTTTACATGCCGGAAGAAGCACAGGGTTGTTATGATTAAAGATCGCCTATTGTGAAGGCCTAGAGCCGAATCTAGGGCTCCAAATGAAACAAACTTCACTAGAATGTAGCGAAAGTGATGCGCTATTGAAAAAACGAAAAAGAAGAAAGAAAAAAAAAGAAGGGAAAAGTTAGAGTTTTTGGCAATAGATGGCACCCTTGTTAATTTCTGATGACATTTTTGCAGATTTTTTTTCCATTACAGAACAGAATTGAATAGTTCATTTGAGAATTTTATTTAATTTTTCTTCTTCTTAGCAACTAAAAATGCTGCCGAAATTCAGTTTTGAACGCAAAGTCTATTTTCGTTCAAAATGCAATTTTTATGCAAGAAAGTGCACCACCTCACAGCGTTTTTGGTTAAACTGAGAGAAGAAAAAAAAAGACTCAAATGAAATATTCAATTTTGTTTCAGTAATTAAAAAAAGGACTGCAAAAATGACCTCAGTTAATGGCATTTAACGCCATCTTTTGTCAAAAAAGTTAACTTTTTTGTAACAATATTGTATTAACAATACAACTGTATTGCAATCTAATAAAATATTGATTTATTTTGAGCCCTAGAACCGACTCTGGAGTCTTCTCAATAGGCGAACTTTAATTATTACAACCCTGTAGTTAAAAATCGGAATAATTTCAACCAATCCAGGACTCCTGGTCACTTTATGCTGTACAATAGTAAATTCAAGTATAATATATACTAGCGATTTATTTTCTTTGTAAAGGAATGGCATATTCCACTGCACACCAAGTGAAGTACCTACCGAAATCATACAACTGGTGAGTAATATTTCCATGATATTCGTTCTAAATCCCCAACTAAGCTCTCGAGACACAGGAAACGTCTGCAGCTGTAAAGTTTCACTTCAGATACCGCTTGCACGTCATTTCCAAGTTTGATGGGCATTCACATCCGGTTGGGTAGAAAAGGTCTGGCACAGGATCATCCTGGCAACGACACGAGAGAGGAATATTGAAATTTCTTCGACCAAAGACCCCTTTGGGCCCCGAATCCATCGTTGCCAGATCGATTGGCAGGGTAGGAGGGGAGGAATCTGACCACCCCGCGGGACATGTCAGGGGCAGAGCGTGATGGACAGGCGGGCTCTTCGTCATGGGCTTGCGGGCCACGCCCCTCGCTGTCTGACTCTGACAGCCGATGGTGGGGTGCCAGGTCGGAAATGCAGGAGCGTCACCTCCCCCTCCCTCTCTCTGTCGCCCTCCCTCCCCTTTGGGATAAAGTGGTGCCAAAAAGCAAATTTTGGTTTGGATAATAAAGTGATTTATTTAGTGAATGGTCTGCAAAAGATTGTAAACAAAGAAGCTGATTCATTCGATACAGATATATCGATAAATAAAGCTACAAGAAAATGTGTGTTGAATTGCATCAACTGCTTGGTAGTGTTTGCTATTTGATATGAAGATGTTGAAGTTGATGAAATATTTAAAAACTAGCTTTAATGCTGAATTGAATCTTTTGACCGGTTTTTTTTTTTCTGAAACTTTTTCTATTGGTGACCTGTTTTTGAGTGAAGGATTAAAAAACAGAATTCTTGTGATACCATTTCTGTCAGAAAAATCTTTTGTGACTCAAAAGTCAGAAAATAAATAAGAATTTGAAGTAATAATTGAATACAGTTATAAAACTAATTACACGCTTTATGGATTTCGGGTGTATTAATAGTTTAGTTATATTAACGTCCTGTGGTGAACCAACAACGAAATGGAACTCATTATTTTGAACCATGGTCACATAACGAGCATAGCACTTGAGGCAGCAGCCCATCTCCAAGCATCCACACTACAGAAGCAGGCATGTAATACGGGATCGAACCTATAATCCTCCGGTTCCGAGGCCGAGACTTTGCCACCAGATCACCACAGCCCTTAAAAGTGTTGTTGAATCGTACAAAAGACATGCTGTTAAAGTTTTTTAATACACCAATGACATTTTTACTTTCTCGTGTACGGAGAAAGTATTGTAATCGTCAAAAAATTCGTACTCGAGATTTTGACGAATCTCCACGTTTTAGACTACCCTGAGTCCTAAAAACACAATTTTGGCATTATGTCTGTCTGTGAACACGATAACTCGAAAACTATTAGAGATACAGGGATGAAATTTGGTATGTTATCTTTACACATAATATGTAGGTTTCTATCAAATTTTGGACAAAATCCGTCTACGGGAAATCTGTCTGTATGTCCGTGTTAATGCGAACACTATAACTCAGAAACTTGAATAGCTAGATGGATAAAATTTGGTACACAGTTTTATCATCTTGGATGTAGGTTCGTATCAAATTTTCGACGAAATCCATCTACCTGAATTCTGCCAGGCCCGTATGCATGTCGATAGGATAAATCAAAAATACAAAGAGCTAGAAGGATCAAATTTAGCATATTGTTTTATCATCAGAATTCTTGTACTGTATCAAAATTTGGATCAAATCCATTTACGGATTGACCGTCTATTCACGTGCACGTGAAAGGGATAACTCAAAAGCGCAGAGATTTAGGCGAATGAAATATGATACGTAGTCTTGATATCAAAATATTTGATTCGTCCAGAAAGTAAGTTTCCCGGTATACCTAGCATATGCTTTTATCATTAGAATTGTAGATCTGTTAACCACTTAACTGAATAGTTTTCTTTGCTACCTAATAAGATGACCCCTCCCGTTTTGGAAAGGGGCTGTTGTTTTCATTCATCTAAGAAGGCATAGGATACTTAAGATGTTTATGGATCCTACATATTTTTTGTGTCAAATTATAAAGCTACTTAATGATTCAATTTTAGTTTATAAGACTAAAATTTCTTTAATTCGATGCACGAGTATTCTCGGGCTGTTAAGTTAAGCGGTTAAGATCCATCAAAGGGCTGGCTGTCTATCCGTGGGCTCGGGAACATTATAAATCTAAAAAAAGTTAGCAAATTAGACAAATTAAATTTGGTGTGCGATTTCGCTATACTACGAAATACTAAGAGAGTCTTATTGTGGAAGTGTACGCGAAAGTTGAGGGGAGAACATGTTTCCACTCGACAGGTTTTTACTCGACTCTTAAATTCTCAGATTTAAAAAAAAATAATAATAAACAAAGTTGACCAATATTGTTTCCAATCGGGCCTACACCTCTTAAGGCCGACCCTGCGCTCTAGAATACATTAATACTGTTGTCTCGGAAAATCTAGGGTTCAGGACCTGATTCCACAGATGATCCGCTGTGTAAGCGGACCTGAAACATGTTAAATCTTCTATCGAGAATCATTGTTGTTGTGGACAAGAATTGTTGTTGGTGTGGAGAAGAAGTTTGAAAAATGGATAGCCACTTTAGATGTTGTCCTCGTGACCCGAGTGCGATGCAAAATGAAGAGGTCCGACCCTGGTACAGACCCTCAACCGTAGAATGAGTGAAGACAGTTAGTGAGTGCCAGTTGGGATGAGAATTTAGTAACTCTATATTTCGCTTGCGAGTGCATCTTGCTAACTGACGGTGAAAACCAGTAGTTTCTCAGGCTATCATCAAATAGCGTCAAGGTTATGATTTTCTGACTTTAACTGTTAGCCAAAGGCACAATGACAATGCGCATGGAAGCATCCGTGTTGGTATATTCTCACCCCGCATGGCATCATCTCCACTCATTCTGTCGTGTTACCTTTAGAAAAAGGTTGAAGCATACATAGAGATTAAAACGAATTTCTTTCCAATCAAACCGTACTTATTTTTCAAACGAGTAGGAGTGTCCTCCCCTCAACGTTTTCGTATACTTCCACAGTATGACGCAATTTGTGCTGAGCTTCGTCTGATGGTGAAGAGGATCGAGTACGCCTTATGTACCTTCTATCCTTCGATCGATTGGATCCGAAATCAGACACTAATGAACAATTTTGGAGTCAAGAAGGAAAGGAAGAAAACATTGAAGTAGCTTTCGCAGTGAAAATTTTAGAATTGAAAAGTCTGTCTCTGGCGAAAAGAAAGAATATTTCTGAAAGCAAGTGCATTTTAATTTGAAAGATGATAAAGCTGTGTGTGTGCGCGTGCGTGCGTGTATGTGTCAATTATACTTCTCAGTTACGTTGTAATTATTTTTCTTTTCCGGATGAGGGGATACTTTGCATCGAAAAAGAGGGTTTCTACGCACCTTCGAAATTTGTGGTACAAAGTAACCTCAGCTGGTTTCTTAAAATTTATTTTTGCCATATTTAGTATTAATAAATAATAAGAAAATATTTGCTTTTGCTCCAGATATTCCCAGGGTGCATAAAAGGATTTTAGGAACTCGTAAATATATGGATTGCTCTCCAGAAACCCTAGAAGCTTGCCTTAATACCATTTCACCAGGTGAGTGTACTCTTAAAGATGCAAGAGCCGTTCTTGGTATCTTCAAGCGAATAATATGCTACAAACGAAAGCAACTTCATGTGAAGAAACCTGGAGGTCCCTTGCTTTAGTTTAGCTATATTAAGGTCCCGTTTAGAAGCAGCACGAGAATTATTTTGGGACGGACTTCTTAATTTTGAACAGCGGTTAGATGACGAGAACGACACCTGAACTGGTACCTCCTTCTCCAAACTTCCGAACCATACCAGCGTGAGGACGTTTGGTCCCCTACGTATGATTTCAAGTGCAACAGATCCACATACACGGCGGAACCGGGGTTTCTAGCCTGGAACCCTCCGGCCCCGAAACCGAGACCTTACCATTAGGCCACCACGGCCCGGCTTAAGTCCCTTGGTTTTCAACACAGATGAGGAAAAGCTTGTTGAAGCTTATATAGTCCAGTTGAGTGACTTTAGTTTTCCTGTAACCTTAAAATGATAATAAAAGCTTACCGCTTAAAGGTGAGGCATTAGATAAATTTATCTATAAAACACCCAGCAAATATAATAATCAGATTATTATAAAAAAGGAACTGTAAAAAATTGTATATGAGTAATTCTGTTTGAAAAAATATTACTTTTTTTACAAGATTTCAGGATTTCTTCTTCTTTTTTTTGTATATTTCCACCTAGGATGCCATCTAAATACGTTTAACAATACGCCAAGGTCAGGGCCGGATTAATCCCTCTAGGGGTCCATAGGCAATGTAAGTTTCGGGGCTGCCACCCCAACTTCCAAAAATCTTTTTTTTTTCTTATTTTTGCGCGTCATCCTCAAAAAAATTGGTTTTAGTATCTCGAAGATTAAAATTTGAAAGTCATTTGAAATTAAGTGGCTAAAAAAAATTTCAAAACTTTTTGTAGCACAATTTACAAAATTTGTCAGAACTGTTAACTTCAGGCCGGCTTTTAGCCGATTGGACCAATTGCTCCCATTTGGGCCCCGCTCCTAAGGGGCCTCGTACCGAAATGCAGTCTATTCGGAAAGATCAATTTTACTTGATACCGAAGGTCAAATTGACTTATTCAGAAGTGTTTTTTATTTATTTGGGACAAGATACAGGATGAGTTTGACCTATTCCGCCAAACGGAAGAGGGTGATAAAAGAGCCCATGGGGATCATAAAACACTATAGCAACCCTGTCCCATCTCTAACCATTTGCAAGTTAAGGCGGATACAATGATTTTGCTCAAAATCGTAAAAAATTCCAAATTTAAAACGTTTTGGACAGATCTACACGCAAAGTAAGCACATATTCTGAAAGAGCAGTTCAAATCCTTTAAGATGCCACCATTTTTATCAAAATATATAGATTTAAAGCCGAGTTATAAGCGCCGAAACGTTAGCGAAATTGAAAATCGAATTGTCATCAAAATTTTTATATTGAATACCGCAAACACCGTACAAGCTACAATTGGTCAAATTTACCAAAAACTTGCCCATTCCATCAGCTTTCGAATGAGTCTACCATAAACCATATTAGTGTTTTATTTCAGAAAAAATTTAGTCTTTCGTTGGCAATACATCACTGAAATCGGTTTTCGTCGAAAGAGACATTTGACAAGAAGTCGCCATGAAACGATTGTGGATAAATGAAATGTATACAAATCCGCCACTATGAACTCTTTCGAATCTGCAGATGTCTTTCAACCTATTTGTATATAAGAAAGAGTTCATGTACAGTGTTTGCGGTATTCAATATTAAAAATCTTGGCGACAATTCGATTTTGAATTTCGCCAACGTTTGGGCCTTATAACTCGGCTTTAAATCCATGTATTTTGCTGAAAATGGTGTCATCTTAAAGCATTTTAACTGCTCTTTCAGAATATGCGCTTACTTTGCGTGTATATATGTCCAAACCTTTTTAAATCTGGATTTTTTTTCACGATTTTGAGCAAAATCATTGTATCCGCCATAACTTGCAAACGGTAAGAGACGGGACAAGGTCACTATTGTGTTTTAAGATCCTCACGGGCTCCTCTACCACCCTCTTTCGTTTGGTAGAATAGGTCAAACTCACCCTGTATAGCTAACTTGAAGAGATACGTATTTCAATTCGATGATTTTGATGACCAGTCTTTTATCTAAGATTTCACAATATGGTAGATATTTAAAATTATGTACGGTTACTCAAAATATGGGATTCAATTATTCCGTCATATTATCAAACGGTCATTTATTTACAAGATTATTTAATATAATTTACGAAATTTAATTTCATGTAGAAGCGAACTTTTTTGAAATCTAGAGACTATTCGATTTTTTTTTTCCAAATAAATTTTCGATAATACTTAAAAAAGTTCCCTCTCCCTTCATTTAATTAGATAAATCTAAGTTATTAAGGAATCATAATATAGACATATTAGATGTATATACCCTGTACTCTAATTAAACGCCGTCGGTGGAACCAGGATTGACCAGAATTGTTTCCATTTTGGTCCCGCATCTTCTAAGGCCGGCCTGGGTTAACTTGTGACACATTGATCTGCTAACGAATTTGAAAACATGAAAGAAATTCCAAGAATAGCGTTCTGAAATGTAAACGATAAATTTCAGTATGTCCGAGTACACAGCTTTTATAAATCAAATGAAAGCCCAGAAAATAATTTTTAAAAAATAATCTCGAGGCCCCCGAAAGTTCCGGGGCTCTTAGATAATTGTCTACATTGCCTATTTAATAATCCGGCCCTGGCCAAAGTGAGCTTGTTATTAAAATGTAGAAATGTACTGAAAAATTAACAGTACAAAGAATTCCCACCTATGAGGTAACTTCGCACCAAAATTTCGAATAAAGATAATTTATTAGTATGCCATTCGAATTTTGCTGCAAAATGGTTCGCTAGTACTCACCCAACAAGAAAAACATCATAAATGCACTCCTTTTTCTTAGAAAAATGCGTGCAACTAATCTGGATATTCATTGCGAGGTCATGAAAATCAGCACAAAATAACATCGGATCACGATATCGATAGAATTTTCCAAACGAAAAGATGACGAGCAAAACAAAGTTAATCAAGGTCAAACTGATTCTTCAATAAAATAAATTTTTAACTCGCAGCCACTTTTCGAGAAGAAGACTTATGTAAGCAACCTGTTTAATTTGCAGCCGCTCCCCCGTTCCACCCTAATCCCAACAGTGGGTGTGTGTCGGAAAGAAGCAGGGCGAGCTGACTAAGCAAAAACAAAATTTTTGCCATGCGGAGGTCACGCCCCGGCTCAGAAGAGAACCCCACACGAGCAGCCCGGATTCGCAATCAGTCAGTGGGGTTTCGATGCAGGACCCGCGATTTTTGTTTCTTTGACTGCGTCGCATGGGGAATCGTGTCGACTAAGACTGTAGACGCGACGCAATTTGCTTTTTTGTCCACTGTGGTCACAGACTGATTGTTCTCTAAAGTCTTTTCAAATGTGAATGCTATGGTTTAGAAGTAAAGTTGAACTTGGTGGCATGGCCTTCACGAGCTGTATTAACGTATTAAAGCCCAAGTTTGTGTACTAAAATTACAAATGTCGTGAAATCAACCGGAAAATTACGGGAAAAAAATCCTGCTTGCAAAATTTATATTTTAGTGCCCTCCTAACGCTAGCGCCTTATTTATAGACGTAATGTGAAATTTTTTTAAAAAATATATAATTAAACGAAATCCCCCCCCCCTCAAAAAATTACAGTTGAATTTACTGGCATATTTGTTAAATGCAAGTAAATTAATTGATAAATAATTTAACAAATTTAGTCTTTTCTTCTTAACATTGCAAAAAACTACTTTCGAATTTCTCTTGAAAATGAAAATGTTACATTATCAACCTCACGCTTGATATGTGCTGTCATCGATTGAATATAAAAGAAGAAAAATACCTAAAAATGCCCTTTTGTAAAATTTATGCTGAAAAAACAATTCTTGTGCGTTTCTCATGCATTTTTAGAATGCAAAAATTGCATTCTCGGTTTTAATGGGTTAATCCTTTCGCGACTGAAGGGACACATACGCCCCGAAAGAAATTCCTTTTTGGATAGAAATGATCCTCGGACTAGTGGAAGTATTTCTCATCAGTCCTAGAGAATTTTGAGAAAGCGTTTTCATTTACGGAACATGATGTCACTCCTGTAGGGTGCTGCATTGTGGTTTTATGACAGTGTTGTATCAATTTATTTATAGCTAACGAATGTGTAGGCTTTGTTTCCGGAAAATATCGTGCATTTCGGAAAGTATCGTGTAAACAGGGCCGGATTTATACAAATCTACGACCTAGGCCAAATCACTTAATTTTGGCACCCATTACCTAGGCAAGGTACATGGGATCTGCAGATTCATAACAAACTACATTCTATCAAACCTATAATTTGTTTATGGCCTATTCTCCTTATCCTATGTGATAAAAGGGACATGAAAGACAGAACAGTAAATAAGCGATTGAGCGATAAACACAAATGGAGAACACAAAGACGCTAAATGCACGTATAGAAGCAAATAGCCTTTAAAAATTAAAATGTTTGGATGGTGTATCTCACCCACCAAGTCTTGCATGGTAAGAAACTGAACACGAAACACGATGAGAGTTAAAACCAGGGCATTCGACTAAAATGTGATGAACAGTAAAACCAACATGACACGTGGGGCACATGGGTGCCCTTTCGCCAAAGATAAGATGCCTACGTGTGAAACGAGTATGTTCTATACGGAGGCGAGTCAATTTCACGTCAACCTCACGGAGGAGTTGTAATTTTTTGCTTTCTTATGTGTTTTGGTGTGCTGATTATGTTTTGTGGGGTGCTCATTGGACGAATCTGAGGTTTGCCACCAATAATTTTTGTTGGAATTTTAGTTATAGCCAAAAAGCATGAAAAAAATTTTTCCCCAGTTTTTTTGCTTATAACTCAAAAACTATCAATTTTTAATATATCATCATTATATACCAAAATAATCAGCACAAAATTAATAACTTAGTACAACTTAGGTCTTCTTCTTCTTGATTACGGGACACCCCGCCCCTGGTCCCGGAGACGAGTCCATTGTCAGGATAGTGAATACAACTTAGGTCTATACAACTTTTGCAGCACTGCTTGTTTCTGAGCTGACGAGCCGCCACTTGCCATAAGAAAGAAAATTCCTAAACATTTAATAAAAATGAAAATATATTATAATTGCCATTAGAAGTAAAACTTGCTTCGAGTACTTAGGCCTAAAGGTTTACGATTTTCTTTTGACGTAAATTCTTTTTATAAAAAAAATTTTTTTCTTCTTCTTTTCAGTACATTAATAAGAGCTAATTTTTAAAAACTTTTTTCATTTTCATTGCTTTTTTCCCATAAAATCCCCAATACATTCAACATTACTGTTCCAACATCAATAAAAAATTTTCCTATTTAATCCTGATCTTGCATCACTTGATATACCAGGAATAAATTTCGCGGAAATCTCAAAGGAAATGGAATACGGAGAAGTTAGTTACTCAATGAGCAGGGCACCTGTACTTGCAATGATTTTCTGTGAAAGGATTCCGTTTTCGCTCGAAACAATTGCCTAACTATAACAACGAGTAGAAAAGTAGTAACTTTTTGTTGGTGGTCGTCCTTGAGTTCCACGTATAAAGCAAGCTTGATATATCTGAAACTCTGATTAGCATTTCGTTTGGTTTTTCAAGTTTGAAATCCTCGGGAAAATCACCTCGATGGCACAACCCGATGATTTGGGCCCTGTATAATGTTGTAAACAAATATGGACGAATCAATATGTGATTACAAGTCATACATAACTTGTCTTCATTCACCTCCTAAAGGAGAACAAAAAATTTCGATTTTTTTTTTTTTCCCCCCAAATTCGATATTTTGACGATTACAATACAACTTTTGCTTTACATTTTGCTGGCAACAAAGTGAAAACCATTCGATTTCATTTTCTTTCCTCCGAATGGTTTCTTACGTTTTTACTTTTTCGTATACGAAGTATACAAAGAGAAAGTGAATCTCCAAGTTTTAGACCTCCCCGAGTCCGAAAAGCACAATTTTGGAATTATGTCTGTCTGTGAACACGATAACTCGAAAACTATTAGAGCTACAGGGATGAAATTAGGTACGTGATCTTTACACATAATTTGTAGGTTTCAGTCAAATTTTAGACAAAATCCATCCACGAGAAGTCTGTCTCTCTGTTTGTCCGCAGTCATGTGAACACTGTAACTCAAAAACTGGAATAGCTAGATGGATACAATTTGGTACACAGTTTTATCATCATGAATGCAGGTCCGTTTCAAATTTTATAGCAAATCCGTCGATGAGTTGATGGTCTGTCGGACTGTATAATCGCATACTTGTAAAAATTATATCTCCTAGACCCTTTGGCTTAGCTAAATAAAAATTGGTATGACGGTTGCTAACAGTAACTATAGATCTGTGCCCAAATTTCGTTTCAATAGGTTAAAAACAGGCGTTCAAATTGCATTATTAATTTTTCTAATCCGATTCTCAATACGATGCGTACTGGTAGCAATCTCTGTGCGCGCGGAAGGATTACGTCACTTTGTACTTGAGCCAGCAAGAGTGGCGTTTTAATCGGTACGCATCTCTTTGATGCGTACCGATCATTCTTTACTTAAATATTTTACAATCACTATAGTCTACAATGAAACACCTTCTGATAGTCATTGGATTCTGAGTTACAGTAGGCTCGAATTTTTTTATCCACGCGGGGGGAGGGGAAACAGCACCTTTTTGGGGAAGTATGCGAGAAAGTTTAGGAGAAACCACTTCCGCTGGTTTTTAAAGCAGCGAAACTCTCTACATTAGCCATATCGGTTAAAGTCTATCGATTGAAACTAAGTCAGTTTTGAATTAGACGGCAGCAAAGGAAACTGGAAGCTGGACCATCAGCTATAGGTTCCATCCTACGTATTCGGAAAGAAAGGAATGCGTCAATACCGACATGCATCGCATAAGCGAGGTCTTTACTTAATGTAAAATAGCCTCCCTTTACTGCGCACCTCTTGCAAACTCGACATCTTGAAATGACCTTTAGCATTAAGCACACGGGTTGATGAATTATCAAAATGTTGATTTAAAATGGATTTCTGGGGAAGAAACAAGAAAACGATTTCCACTTTTTGAAATTATCCGAAGATAACATCCGTGGTTCCGATGGAATCGCCCGTCATAATCTTCATTCTTTAGTAATATGTCTAGACGACACAAAATGAGAGATGCAGTAGGACAATTGAGTAAAACTATCAACAAAATAACTAGAGGACTATCAAATTACTTTAACGGAAGGGTTGAAATCTTAATAAATTAATGGTACAATACCTCGTACCACCATTCATTCAGAAGGAATTGTTCTCTGGTTCCATATGTACCTGCCCAATAGAAGAAATAGTTCTCTGGCACAGCAAATGTACCAGCCCAATAGAGGAAATAGTTCTTTGGCACAGTGTATGTACCATCCGTAAAGAAAAGATTAATAAAAAAATCCTTTTATTCCCTTGATATACAAATTTATATTTTCTTATTAGTTGATGCATTTTGATTCAGAAATCCGATATTACTTATTTCCACATAAGTGAAAGTTTTTCCACACCAAGAGGGGTCGCAAAGCAATGGCAACTCGTCCACGAAGGCTACAGTATCCCCTGATATTATTTTAAAAGCTTGAGTTTTAAAAATGTTTAGTCTTATTTGGTTTGTTTCCATATTGAGATGAACAACGATGATGAACAACGAAAATGGAAAAAGAAACAATGAAAACAGAAAATGAATCAATAAGGCGAAGATACACAGAGCACACCGAAAACACCTGTTGAGTATGAAACTTCGTCCACAGTGCAATAGCTAAGTGATCATTCGGAAGTCGAAAATTTAAGTTTCCTTCCACTGAGAGTGGCCGGGCTACTCTCGCTGCAGCCCAAGTTTGGCGCACGGCCAACTTCCCCTCCCCTTTTTCCACCCAAAGTTGTTCTTCGCTCTATCGATTTGTTTTCCTTCGCTTTTTCTCGTTCTCTATTATTTGATTTTGGTTTCGCCTTCAGATTTACCCCAATATAAACTTACCTGTTCTAATACAAATTGGTTTCTTTTGAGAAAAGTCACTTATCTAGAGAGGATACGTCGATAATTTTCTAAACTACAATTCAAATAATTACAATTTGAAATTTCGAGCTATTTAGAGGTAAAGCTGTTTTTAAAAATTGCATTTTATTTGCATTCATTCTCTTGAGAAATATTTTTTGCAGCACTGCTTCTGTCTCAGCTGACGAGCCACCACTGGTAGACAGGTAGGCAAGTATAAAGTGTGCCCAAATGAAAAGGAGTAGCTGTATCGGCGTTGTATCAAATCCCAGTGAGTTATTGTGCTAGCCGACAGATGGCGTGGTGGTATTCCCTGTTGCACCTGCGTAGTTAACGGCTTCGCATCAATATCCTCATTTCTGGAGAGTTGTTTCCGCAGTTCGTTGCATGATGGATTCCTCCAGATCAGCACAAAGAGCAGTTATCCGAGTTCTTGGCGCAGAAGGGGAGCATGCTTCACAAATTTATCGCAGGATGAAAGAGGTGTACGGAGAGCAGTGTCTGGCACAGTGCACCATATTCCGGTGCTGTCAGCGTTATGAGGCGGGACGCGTAAACATCAAGGACTTGCCACTCCCTGGGTAGGCGCACGCTGTGACCAACAGTGCCACGATTTCGGCTGCGGATAAGCTCATACGGCAGAATCGTCGGATCACCACACGTGACATTGCTGTTGAATTGTGGATAAGCAAAGGAACTGTGCATTGCATAATCCACAAGAAGCTTGGTTATGGCGAAGTTTGCGCACAGTGGGTGTCCAAGAATCTGTCAGAGAATCAGAAGACGGCGAGATGGGAACTGGATCCTTCAACAACCCAGGAGTTTCTACACTGAAGCCATCCACTCCCTTCCTACGCGCTGGGATTAGTGTCTCAATGTCAATGGCGATTATTTATAGTTGTTCTGTTCCACATGAACTGTAATTAGAATATTGTTATTAAAATTCTTTACATATAACTGTAGTCTCCTTTTCATTTGGGCATACCTTATATTTGTGGTTTAACGGTACAAGAGCCAAATTTGACCATTCAACACATCAAGCAAAAATATTTATAAATTAACTACAGAATTTTGTAAAAACCAACGGAACTGTTCTCCAGCCGACTTTCTCCCCATGTTTAAATAATGTAACCATGTTTAATAATGTCTGTAATCTTTTTTATTTTTATTCTTATTTATTTATTGAATTTTTTTGTTCAATAAAGTTTCTACGCACACCCATCCAAACTGCAAA
>BGPR01003017.1:124423-146111 GCA_013235015.1 Araneus ventricosus
ATCTGGTAGTGAATTTGTGAAAAATTGATTTAACGATTTCGCAAATTATGTACTTGTATGTTATCGACTACAACACCATATTTTAATATTTGTAGAACCTACTCATCAGTTAGTCGATTAATTTAATTCAATTTTTATTCAATGCTGTTGGTGCCATTTGGTAGTGAATTTGTGAAAAATTGATTTAACGATTACGAAAATTTTATGCGCGTGTATGTTATCGACTACAACACCATATTTTAATATTTGTAGAACCTACTCATCAGTTAGTCGATTAATTTAATTCAATTTTTATTCGATGCTGTTGGTGCCATCTGGTAGTGAATTTGTGAAAAATTGATTTAACGATTACGAAAATTTTATGCACTTGTATGTTATCGACTACAACACCATATTTTAATATTTGTAGAACCTACTTATCATTTAGTCGATTAATTTAATTAAATTTTTATTCAATGCTGTTGGTGCCATCTGGTAGTAAATTTGTGAAAAAAGTGATTTGACGATTCCATAATATTTAAAATTATGAATTATGAACTAAAGACTAAAAAGTAGAAAATAATTTTTAAAAATTCTGATGTTTAGTACACTAATGAAATTGTGTGTTTTGAAAACTACTTTTATTGAATATTATGATTATTTTTAATATTCTGCACACTTACCCGTGGTTTGATAGATTAACATATAATTTAGAAACTACACCATGGCTACCGATTTCAAGCAGAGGTTAGGTGATGAGGACACATGAGGCGAAACCAGTGGCGTAGCAAAAGGGGGGCGGTGAACCCCGGGAGGCATTTCAAAAGGGGCAGCAAAATCAGACATGTAGGAAAATAATTTTATGACTAAGAAAAGCAGCGACATTAGCTCAATCATCGTGTACATGGAAAAAATGGCGTAAATGGTTCGTATATTTCGGCTTTTGTTGGTAAATTGCCGATATGTGGAAGAAACATTGGACGCGAGATTTCGCAACCTATCCGAAGATATTGAGGGCGTCGAACGACGAATTGCGTAAGTAATAAAATATTTTTTCCTGGAATTCATTATCATTATTTTGAGGTTGTAACATGTAAATATTGTGGTGTATTGCAAATTCGCTCCGAACGGTAAAAGTTGCAGCTATGCCATTGGACGAAATAGATGTCTTCTTAAACTTCCCAACACTCTACAACCACTATTTAAAAAAATTAAATATTCTATGCCTTGGTAAGTCATTCTAAATACATAATATCTGAATTCCAAATATTGCCTGCAAAATGCACACTAAATCGAAGAAGAAAATTTGCTTCCGGGGGGGCATGACAAATTTAAATATAATCTCTCATAATTATTCTACTAATAGAAACACCGCTTGTGTTCTCTATTTTTGAATCACGTTTTATTCACGTCACAACGATTTATTTTAAAGCAACAATTTGCTGCTTTAAATTTACTTATTTTTTCTTTTGAAATGCCTATGAGATTTTAAAGAATTCCCCTTTGTTTGAGAAGCTCCACAGTATAAAAGTACGGAGTTAAACTCAACTCACATAAGCCCAATTTTGAGAAGCCGCTGACTTTAAGCCGTAGCGACGAAACAAAATCAAATATCTCCTGCATTTACTAATTTATCATCTGTATCTAACATCAAAGCAAGCTGAACTTTAAACCTGTGTTCCAACGGTCCAAATTTCAAAACGATCCGGACGAGCGAAGTCAGCCTTCCTAGAATCTATAGAAACTTCAAAAGCTCGTAATGGGACACCTGGATTTCCGTTTTGTTGATTTTTCTGCAATATCAATAGATGGCGCTGCAGTGAATTGAGTTGAGAGAATGAAAAGAAATGGATTCTTATTAATGGCGATCAGACTTCGTGAAAACGCCGGAGTGAATAGAACGTCAGTTTTCTCTGAGCGCTGTCAGACGTTTCTCGTGTTCCGACGCTACCCTTTCAGAACGATGTTTTTGAGGCGAGTTCCCGCGCCCCTTTTCAGAATTTTCCGCGTCGCGCTCGCTTCCGCCTGAAATCTAGTTGATTCAGAACAGAATGTGGAATTATTTTAATTATTATCGTCTGAAATATGCTGTTTATTCTATTCAAGTGAATTGATCGTAATCGGAGCGGATGAATTTAGGATCATTTATAATTAATTTTGTACTTGAAGATGGGTGAAATATTTCGATGATCACTTTTAAATTGCTGTGACATTTTAAACTTATTTTAATTAATGCTGTTAATATTACATTCCTTTGATCATTTTAAGCCAATGACTGATACAGTTGGAGAATTTAGGAAGTATTTGCGCTATATTTTCTCGGCTGAATTATTTATTCAAAACATATTGCATTATCATTTTGGTTTAGCTCAAATATCGAATTTTTACTCATTTAGTTTTTTCAAATGCTTAGAACAATGGTATCAAAAATTAATTAAATTTTTTAAAAAAGCGTTTATACCAAAATATTTCATTGACTTGTGTCTAACAAAAAATTCAGTGTAACGAAATTATTTTTCCAAAAAAAAAAGAAAATTTTCCTGATTTTCCAACTACATGAAATATATTCTATTCAAAATATCGAATATAATTCTATTCAGATTATCGATTTCCATTACAAATTATGAAGCTTTCTAAAGTATGTCTATAATCCACTTTTTTAGTAAACATTTTAAGTGTAAGTTAACGATTGAGTTTTTCAGAATATTATTTGATTTTCATACTTACTTTCAAAAGAAATTAAAAATGATATTTTGAAAGAGACTGTTAGTTTCGATATTTCACAAGAAACTCATTTTTCTGCAATGACCGAATTGATCTTGCTTTTTGAGTCCTTTTCGTTTAGATTTTTCACTATTTGTTCTCTGTTTTTCATGTATCTGTCTGTTTTGTTCAGAAAACAAATTTTCTCTTCGAAATCAATTGTTCCAATCGCTACAAGCGAACATTTCGTTTTTATATTTAGGATGCATATTCAAATACGTTTTGGTTCTATTTCCAAAAGCGAAATTATTTAAAATATAAGATTCTATTTTGTAACTTTTGCATAAAATTTATTATTACTAATGTTATTTGGTTTACATGTTATTTTGAAATGAACTAAAAAAAAAGATGTGAAAAGATTCTTAATTTGCGATATTAAATTTATTATTGGGCTTTTATTTATTTTTTTTTCTTCGTTTTATATATATTTATCCTGCATGGATTTTCCTCATTTATTTTATTTTACATTTTTAAGCCTACACTGCTCAGTATTTCATATTTACATCTCTATCAATTCTGTTATCTTTCAAAGTATTTATTTTAATTTAATAGTTAATTAATATGTTTATTTAATAATTACCTTTTTAATTAGAAAAGAAATATTTTAGTAAATAACTCTTATTTAACCAAATAAAGTGTTTCATTAATTAGTTTTAATTTAGAAAGTTGAAAATTTATTTTTTAATCCTTTTTTGCATTTTAAGAATTACTCAACTATTACTGAAAGCTAACAAATCTTACGTCATAGGGTTAAGTATCAATAATATATTTAAAGTAATATGGACAGAAGTTAGTCTCTAATGATTCAATGATTTTTTTAAATACTTTTTAATTCAAACTGAAAAATATGAATAATTTTTTATCGTTTTTGTCAACGTTCTGATAAGAATAAATTTTACAATAAAATCAATTATCGCTTCTTCTTAGGATTATGTCACCAAAATAACAATAGTTAATTTATTTTGTAGTGAACAATTTTACCGAACAGCGTAATGATAAGTTGTATAAACAATGAGCGAATGAAAAAATAAATAAATAACGTAATTAAATCGTATTGTTCTCCTTTTGTCGGTAAATTGCAGATTTGTGAAAGAAGGTCTGATGGTGGACGCGCGATTTCGTAACACGTTCACGTAGCTGCAGAGATCAAAGACTTCACAAACTACGAATTACATCTATACTTATAAAAGGAAATGTTTGCGCGCGATGTCCAGACGAATCTATCGCACTCACAGCCATGAAATTTGGCACACAGGTAGTCGTAAATGTGACTCAATGCACCTCGAAGCCGGAATTTTAAAATTCAATCTAGATTTTTTTTATTTAATGTTTTGTGTTGTTCGGTGTCATTTTTAGCACGTTGACGGCTGTGGTATCTTTTCTAATGATGGTTGATAAACAATCAATGCACCATCGGATAGAACAAGCAATTTTCGTTCTAATGAAGTTTGTTTTGAGCTTCAAACGTAATTTACTGAATTTTGAGAAATTTTTTAAAAAGTCAGTTTTGCCATCGAAATTTAATTTTTGTTTTTAAATTTGCTGCATCCAACGTTCTAATAACACTATTATTTTCAATTTTTTTTCAGCTTATAACTGGAACTGTTCTGTTGTATTTAAAACAAGAACGGTTAAAATATCTTTTCCCGTTTCTTTTAATTAATTTTTTTCCTGATCAGTTGAAAGATATTTTTATCTACCGAGCTCCCTCACGCGACACTTTTCCGAAACGTTGCTGGCAATTTCGTTGGCTGACGGTGCAGAGCTCAGGTGACGTCATAACCTTCAACTGAATGACTTCGATTATTATTTTCGGCAGCGTCTTAACGTGTTTATGTCTCGCATATTTTATTTGCTTTATAATAATCATTTTCACGTTGCAATTTTTTAACATTGTTTCGGATTAACATACTCTGTATTCTTTACAGTTGAAATGTCATTATCGCGAAGAAAAATAAGCGGGAAAATCAATAATATGTATCTTTTGTTTTCAGAACTTTTTCATGCCATTGTGGGCGTTTTTCTTTTTTTCTCTATTTTATTGAAGTCCTGATTCCACGGGCAACGCCGTGCGCGTACTGCTAGTTACTAATATAATGTCTTTACCTTGCAATTTTTTTATTGTTATTTTAAGGTTTGTGTGCCCAAAGCAACTTGTAAAAGAAGGGCGGCATGTTGCAAGTTCGCCCCGGGCGAAAAAGTTACAGTTACACCATCGCTTGAATTGACTATTCATTTTTGTTTCCTAAAATTTTAGTAAAAAGTTTAAAAATAAGAAAATAATTTTTCTAAGATTTCGTTACATTTTCTGATTTATTTTGGCCTTGTTCCTTTTTAATTAATATTTACAGAGAAAATGTTAACAGCAATGTAACGATGACCTTTAGTACTACAGCACATGATTTATTAGAAATGTTAATTTAGCTTAAATTAAGATAAAATTTAAATTTAGTTGGATTTATTGTCTGGTGAGCTATTTTATTTTACTTTAAGCACAAAAAAAGGTGTTTTTAATACGGTAAACATTAGCTTACCTCGATGTTTAAGAATGTTCGCTAGAGTATGCATTATATAAACTGGTCGAATTTTAGACACTTCCGAGAAAAAGATAAAAAACCTTCACACACATGATAGTCATGGTAACATCAAGGTAAACACTAAGGCAGTGGTAACGAACCTATGACCCGCGGGTCAGGCACTGAGCCATGAAAGTGTTTTTAAATGAATCACGCGTTGATTTTCATAAACTTATTTTTTATGTTATAAATTAGAGAAAAGACAATCGAAAATATTAGAGAATTAAAGCATAAATTTTGTTGCAAAAATGTAATGTCGCTTTCCTGCCTCACTAGTCTTATGTTTGGGAAGAGAGTTTTACAGGAGTAAATATGGGATGGCCAGGCCTAGACACCTGACCTTGGCGACAAATCGGTGATTCCAGAAAATGCGACCCTTTTCTCGATATCTCAATTAGGAAAGAAAATACGCTTGAATGTACGAGAAAACTCCATGTGACGTCACGGCCTGTCGGAGAGAATATATAAGGACCGTGCTTGGATCTGAAAGGAGAGTGTTGATCCACTGGAACGACTTTGGCGTTTCGTCTGCA
Organism: Araneus ventricosus; assembly: GCA_013235015.1. Lineage (NCBI taxonomy): Eukaryota > Metazoa > Arthropoda > Arachnida > Araneae > Araneidae > Araneus > Araneus ventricosus. The sequence continues at coordinate 130,275 of BGPR01003017.1, forward strand.
GTGCTAGCTAGAGAGCTGGTGAGCTGAGTGCTATTGAAAGAGCAGTTATTGTCGTTATTAGTGATTTGCCGACTGTTTGTGTTATTAAATATCAAAGTGCTGAACTGTTATTACCTGTATACTGTTGTCTGTTCACGTTGCTAATCTGTGCAAGATCTATTGTTTTCTGTTACCTGTGCTACGTGTTTTCCTGCACATTTTTGAATAAACCTTAATTCTCCATTATCCTGCGTGTTGGACTGTTTTCACCATACACCCACAGAAAGATTTTTGTAACAATATCTAATGTCGAATTTATAAAAAAAATATTTCCAAGTGGAAGTTGGCTAACTTCTTTCATGTCTTACCACTGCACTGCACATATGTGTGTGACCACTCATCATACGTAACGAAAAAATTTTTAAAGGATTTTAAAAGAGAGAACAAAAAAAAATGAGTCAACTGTCAAGTATTTCTATTAACAAATTTTCAGTGTTCCGAAATTATTGGTATCATTCTCACCACACTCTTCCCATCTTTCTAAGTGACACCAGAGACTTAGTGACCCACGAGCTAGAATTAAAAAAATAATGAATAAAATTTCACCCACTTCTCAAAAAGGTTCGTCATCCCTGCACTAGAGATAAAGTCAGGTAATTTGAGAAATTAAAGTTCTTATTAATTTTGCTATGGCAAATTCTGTTATACCGTATTACGACAACCGTAAAAAAACGTTTTTGGAATTTTATGAAATTAAAATGATTTTGGTGTTTTTATTTCATTTTCATTAAAATATTTTCATATTTTATTCATTTTTATTGAAAAGATGATGTTATTATAAAATGAATGCTTTCAATGTTTTTTAAAAGTATCAACACGAATTAATATAGTGCTTTTACACAAAAAAATGTTCTTCGCCTTATTATTGGTTTCGTTTCAGTTATCAAAGAAAAACACTGCGTCGCTCAAAGAATTAAACATTACTATTTTCGATTTCAATCCTTCGTTTAAACCTAAACTTAAATTTTAACTCTAATTGCACATTTTTATTAGCAACTGAGACAGACTTAGAAAATGCAGAAACTTTATAAATTTTTCTTATATCAAGTTATTTGAATGTAAAAAGTAACAACAATTGTAAATATTCCTTTGCTTTTAATTAAATTTAATTTAGCCTTAAAATCATGTTTTTCAAAATATTCCCTCAGAACCAACCCTATTAACAAAAGTGCTTTTAAAAATTTATTTCGAATCACTATTTAGTTTTTAAAAACAAACTGGAAATGTAATAATAGCCTTAACAAGATTTAGTGTAGATGCATTATTATTAATTTTGCTTACATTTTGTATTAGTATTTTATTAAAAATATTAAATGAAATTTCGAGCAAAATCTCTGCTTTTTTATTTCCACTTAACTATGTGGTATTCTTTTTACGCAATTATGTACAAAGCAATAAAAAATGTTATTGTATGATACTTTGAATTATATTTATTACTCTAATTGAGATGACATATCTAAAATAAATAAACGCCAAATTGGCGAATAAGTTAGGAGACGAAGGAATGTTTATCAATAAAAAAGTTGAATTTAAAATACAGGAAAACCTCTTTAATGCGTCGCTGGTTAGTACGTGATTCTCTCTTGTACGTCGTTATACCTTGGCCCAGATTCATTTTAGTGTTCATAAAGCTTTTATAGCGTCGCGAGTATTCGATACTACGCCGCGTAATCTGCATTTCCAACTCACCAATCTTTCGTTTTTCAGCTTACATAAAAACGGTTTCTTCTTTTTTTCCTGGTATTGCAGCCAGCTCAAAGGCCAGATTCGTATATCATGCGACTCGAGGTTTTTTCAGTCTTCTATAGGGTAGTTAAGAGCCGATGGGGGAAGGGAGTAATATGAAACGTAAAGATGTTCTTTTGTACATTTTAATGACTAACTAGCTACGTGACCCGGCGTTGCACGGGCTATCTTGAATAATGCGTCATTCCTTGACGGAGAGAAAAAGTGAGGTCATGTGACACATGCCCAACATTCTCTCCTAAATAAATAAGGAGAAAAGAGCGGTTCAATCATTCCGTCCGCGTAAAGGCTTCAAAATATACTTTTAAAAAATCGCAAAAATAATCTTTATTTTGTAAAATTACGATTCCGGAATTATTTTTTGTCTGACTTTAGTACGGAAGGAATGAGATAACCCAGCGTTGATCGGAATCCGTATTTTTTCATATGCCCGCCTCCAGTTTATATGCACATGAAGCAAGATGCACTGAGTACATGAAATCTAAAAGTGAAACCTCATAGAAAACAATAGTTTTAATAAAAACCCTATATGAGCGATTTAATTTTCCCCGTTTCTTTACATCAATTACCAAAACCCACACAAAACTCTATCCACATTGACTTGTTGCATTGTTCAGGTTCCCATATTGCAACAATACATTTTTTTTTTATTTCTGTCAGCGTCACTTTTTTATTGTTGTTGTAACAATGTTCTTTAAGGTAAACGACTTCAACAATCAAATAAATTTTGAATTGCGCCGTAACAATGAAAAGTATTGTTATAAAGTATCCGAAACAATGAAAAGTATTGTTGTAAATTAGTTTTTAATTAATATCTTTTTCACTAATTAAAATTTCGATATTTAAATGGCCGAAATGGATTCCTTAAATTATTCCCCATCTTTTGGTACTTTCCGCGCGTTTCTCCGTTCGGCGGTTCGTGAGAGGATAGAAGGACATACATACATACATACGTTTGTTTACCTTCGATTTTAATAGGATAGATTTTTTAACAAGGGCAACACCAGGTACATGGGTCACCGATTTTTTTTCAAATTGTGTACATTTGTAGCAGTGCCTTAGGACAATACAACATGCAAGCCACAAGTTCTATAACACAGTAATTTTTCAGAAAATCGATCGAAAACTTTAGCGGATAGAATATCAAACAGTTCGCTTCAAGTTGGTGAGAGATGACGGCGGTCTAGTGGTTAGCTTCAGAGCTCCGTAATTGCTGGATCACCGGATCGAATCCCACATTGAAGATTTTTTTAATAACATTTAAGTATTTTATAACGAATAATATCGTTTATACGCATGGATATTTATTGAACTTTCAACAGCGTTTAGTAATTCTATTTTTTCGTAAATTAAAAACTGTAGCGGTTATATTCACTGCCTTCTCCTTTTTATGGTAGGTGGCGCTACTAGAGCCATCCGGGTTTTTCCCATGATGCCTCTCTCTCTCTCTTCTTCTTCTGTGTACTTGTCTTGTGTTGTTGTTCTCTGTCTTGCGTCTTGAACTTTTTAATGTACCGTGTCGTGGAACTTAGCCATCTAATAAAAATGGTTCCTGAAATTGAATTAATTCTTCAACAGCGGCATTCCATATAAACATGAGTCTCGCCCCTCTACAAAACTTATTTTTTATTATTACTTTATTCTTCACATTATATAAATCGTAATTAATATCAGCCAATTCGCTTCAGCTGTACTAATGAAATGGTGGCTTATAATGTAATGAATAAAATTATAATAAAAAATAAATTTTTATCTTGCAAATGATTAGCAGAATTACTAAACGCTGTTGAAAGTTCTATGAATGTCCATGCATATAAACGTAATTATTCGTTAAAATATTTAAATGATTGATTGAAAAAAAGTTCAGTGTGGGACTGGATCCGGCGATCCAAGCAATTACGAAGCTCTGACGCTAACCACTCGACCGCCGCCATCGCGATCTAACATCTCAGCGAACTGGTTGATATTCTATCCGCTAATTTTTTCGATCGATTTTCTCAAAAATTACTGAGTTGTAGAACTTGTGGCTTGCATCTTGTATTGTCCTAAGGCACTACTACAAATGTACAAAATTTGAAAAAAATCGGTGACCCATGTACCTGGTGTTGCCCTTGTAAGACGAATTTTTACAATTAAAGGTAAATATTGATCATTGTGTCTTGGCAGCCGAGTTCCTTCGAAAAATTGGAATATCATTATAATTTACAACAATGATTGAAATCTTATTCAAAAGTAGACCAGTAACATTATATTGCATGACTAATGTTAAGAATTTACCATATTTTGAACCAATATTCGAGGAACAAGAGAAGAAGAGCGTCGTTGTGGTTAGTACTGCCCTTTGAGCGATGTACTAAATAGGTTTTACTATATTTACTTACGAAATTTCCATAAAATGTTTTAAGTCAAAACGATTTCAAAATATTTTTGTTTTTAACCATTAAGGGAATTAGAAAAAAGAAAGTTTTGTCAAAATTATAGTTACTTGAATTCCACTTACACTTGCCATCCCAAGTTTAACAAACCTTGGTCCATATCGCATCATTTTGAAGAATCCATGACCAACATGTGCCCACAAAAGTGAAGTTAGTTTAGCTTAGTCCAATTAACATCCCGTTCTGAAACTACTAAAGGGTTTTCTTGGGATGGACTTAGTCCTATTAAACCGCAGTCAACCGTAGATAGAGGACACTTGAACTGCACCCCGTTTTCCAAAACTCAACGCCATAACAGCATGACGGCATCTGGCCCGCAATGGTGGATTTTACTTGCACCTGATCCACATACACGATCCATTGTCTGCGGAATCGGGTGTCAAAACATTGTCCTCTTATCCGGAAGCCGAGACGATACCGTATCGAGCAATTAATAACTTAAATCCTCCCAAGTCCTATCATGCTGCCTCCTGTTGGGGGTGGTGGCCCTGGGTGTAATGGGCGATGTACGTCTGGAGTTTTTTCTCCTGGCAGGGTCACCCAAACCGTGAAGGCCATTCCTTTATACACAGCTAAAGCATGAAGGCAATGGACAAAGTCAGACTTCTTCCCTCGGGCGTCCATGGCCCAGTGCCAGCAGAAGCTGCACTCTCCTCCTTTGCCATGAATCGTTCGCTTATAGTATTGGATACTACACCAATCTACTCCGGACCATCTGCTCTCATGTATGGAGCTGGAGAAGAGGAACCTCTTCGAAAGTCCTGCGCTGGTTCGTGATGTTCTGTGAGAGAGCGGACTCTTGGACTTGGTCTAGCTGAGGACTGGAACAAGTGGAATAAGAAACAACAACAGTAACTTAAATGCCTCCACAAAAGAGAAGCATGATGCAAAATGGTCTCAAAAACTGCCCTTTTACATCATCTCACAAAACATTGGCATTCGCTTCGTCGAAAGGTTAATCGAGTTAGCATTTTGGAAAAGTGTCTCCTTCCGTAGACCGATTGCGTCTTTATCTTTATTACCACAGTATACCCTCGAACTCGGAGTCAGGACGGCTCCCTGTCGGATGGATGGGTATACGAGAAACTTTATTTTAGAAAAAAAACCTTTACAGTCTTAGATTTTTTTTAACAATTTTGAATTCAGAATAACAAGGAACAAGAATTTTAACAGTTGTAAACGCAATAAAATGGACATCTAAGAAACAACATACAGGAGATATCAAACTGATTTGAAGAGAAGTTCTTCATTCTTCTAAAGGAAATCCTTAAGATTTCGAATCTTAGCTCGGGAAAGAGGAATCAACTTTACTCTCTGCCACCATAGTTGTATAACATCTGTTGTAGGTTTTGTAAGGTGATACGAACTTGTTCGTTGCGTAATGAATATGGCTAGATTGTTCCACAGAGGTCAGTCGATTTAAGGTGGAAACCGAAGAAGATAAGTTGGAAAGGACCTATGCCCTGTTGCAAAATGAATTTCTGATCCTTGTCATCGAATTGGTGTAGTTTGAACTTTGGATTGAATTTGGTATATGTTCCGGCCAATTTCTCCAGTGTCCCATTAGATTTGCCATTTTTTTTTTTACTTTCTCGTATACGAAGTATACAAAGAGAAAGTATTGTAATCGTCAAAAAATTCGAACTCGAGATTTTGACGAATCTCCACGTTTTAGACATCCCTGATTCCGAAAAACACAATTTTGGAATTATGTCTGCCTGTGTACCTGTGAACACGATAACTAAAAAATCATTAAAGCTACAGGGATGGAATTTGGTATGTGGTGTTTACACATAATTTGTAGGTTTCTGTCAAATTTTGGAGAAAATCCGTCTACGGGAAATCTGTATGTCCGTGTTAATATGAAGGCGATAACTCACAAAGTTAAATAGCTAGGTGGATAAAATTTTGTACACATTTTTATCATCAGGAATGCAGGCTTGAATCAAATTTTGGACCAAATTCGTCAAAGGGTTGACTGTCTGTCTATCTGTCTGTATAATCGCATACTTTTGAACGCAATAATTTCTTTTAAAAATTACTTTGATAGATGAAATTTGGTATGTGGCCTTCTTACTTTAATGGCAGATTTGTGTCCAATTTTTGTGTCAATCGGTTAAAAAAAGGCGTTCAAATTGCAAATTTCGTTATCTTTATCTTACACCCAGCCCTACTGGTATTCACGCCGGCTTCTAATTCCACTTCCACGTTGGACGACCTTCGGAAATCGTGGTATGATATTTCGCTTATTTTTTTCCACTGCGTTAGGGGTTCTTGTTCGTTTTACTGCCTTTTAGCTTAGTATACGAGTAAGTTTAGGGCAGACCACTCCCGCTGGTTGTTAGAAATTTCACCAAGCCTCTTTTTGAGATAACTTCGTTGTGCTATGATATATACTTGTTGACCTTCAAAGGCCGCTTGTTTTGCTAGGATGTCTGCAGCTTCGTTACCAGTAGCAGTTAGACGGATTGCGTCTAGGATTTGACAGTAATCTATAATTATAGTGTAAGGATCACATAATTAAATTCAAGTATCTAGCTTGCTGAGTTTTTTGCGTGATCCCTTTCACGTGCACACGAATAGACAGACGGACAGAGAGTCATGCCGATAGTGGATTTTGTTCATAATTGATAAAACAATTAAAATTTCATTATAAGCATAATTGATTAAAAAAATCAGTGATAAAACAATTGGCCAAATGACATCTATGCAGCTCGTTTGCGTTTTTGGTCATCGTGTTCACATGCACGCGGATGAAAGACTTCCTGCTGTCGGATTTTGCCAAAATTCGACAGAAATCTTCAATCTCAATCTTGGTTGAAAACGACACACCAAATCCCATTCTTCTGGTCCGTTATTATTTCGAGTTGTGGTGTTTACAGACAGACAAAGAGACATAATACAAAAAAAAGTTTTATTTTTCAGAACCCGAGGGGATATTAATCACGGAGATTCATCATCTCAAGACTGAATTTTCGGACATTGGCGATTCTTTCTTTTCGTATACGAGAGAATCATTTCTATTAAAATCTGAAGGTAAATAAACGCATGTATCTATGTCCGGCTATCTTCTCACGAACCACTGAATGCTGAAACGAGCCGAAAGTACCAAAAGATGGGAAATAATCCAAGGAATCCATTTTGACCATTGAAATTCCGAAATAATAATTAATTAAAAAATATTAATTAAAAACGTCAAAATTAATGAATTCACGTGCTGCCATCTACTGGCAGCATGGTGAATTCATTTACGGTGGATTCTTTTTTCCCTATTATTAGTTTTCACATCCGGTGTTGCATTTCTTTTATTTATTTATTTAACGGAAGTTGGTATTTTTTTAGCGGGATTCTGTGTTTGGATTTATTAACATTGGAAAAAAATGTTTTCATGCATTTTTTTCTTTCTTTTTCTGTATTTAGGTGTTTAACTTCATTACGTTTGTAGGGCAAAGTAAGTGACAATATTTCTTGATTGTTGAGAAAAACGGAGGCGGGGCATATGAAAATATATGGATCCCAAGGGTCTCACGTGACCTCACTTCTCTCCGCCAGGGAATATCCTATTATTCGAGATAGCCCGTGCAACGCCGGGCCACACAGCTAGTAATAACATTACAAATAGTTAAAAAATAAATTTAAAAATTAGAAATCATCCGATAAATAATTAATACCTCTTCGATTGAACACATGTGAGGATTTCACTAAGTGGACCTGATGACCAAACGGATATAGGCAAAGTAACAGTTTTCCGGAAAATCTTTCGCTTTCGATCAGAATGTGATGATTCTATAAAAGCTGAGCACGTACTAATACGATCAAGGAAAAACACTCTACGTCAACCACTACCAGCGCACCATTAAGTTACCGAAACAATCAGAGAATCTATTTTGGCAGCGGACTACTCGGTGTAGGTGACCTTTAAGTATAAATGCTCCGCACGTATTAGATGTCTTCTGTTATGGTGTTTCTTAATTTATCAAAAGAAATACAGTTGAAAGTATAAAATATGAATTTAAAAAATATTTTATGCTTTATTTATTTGCATTTGGAAACATCTGAAGAAAAAGAAAAACTTTCAAAATTTTACGAAATATACAAAATATAATATCTTTATGGTTGCCTCAAACAAGCGAGGTGCTTGACTCCATTTGAATTTTGGAATCCAGTGAGTTTTTTTTTTTTCAATGCGAAAAAAGGTCATCGTGTCACAGCAGAGTGTAAGGAAATGGACACATAACGTTGGACTATTTTAAGCTCTGCACATTTGAGATGGGTAGCATTCTTTTCAGAACTGATCCAACTTTAATGCTATGTTGTTAGAACTTTTATATTTTGTCCAGTTTTAAAATTATAAAATAAAACAAGAAATTATGCAACATTCTAGTTATCGCACGCTTTATTCACACGTACGTTAACTGTCTGTATCAAAAATAGCAAAATTTCAAAGAAAAAAAAATCAAAGCAGGAAAGCAACATGAAAATGATTATTATACAGATAGCAAAATATGAGAGACAAATAAACACGTTAAGACACTGCCGAAACTAATAATCGAAGGCATTCAGTTCAAGGTTATGACGTATCCTGCGCTCTGCACCGTCAGCCTATAAAATTGCAATAGTGCATATTGGGAAGGCTTACCAAATGAAATTTCCAACGATTTCAAAACAATACGACAAACATAATTTTTGTTATATTTAAATATATCCAAAATGAATAAGAGAAGGGGAAAAAAAGGGAGAGAGAGATGAAATCTTCCACTTCAGGTTTAAACTTTGAAGCCACATTATATAAATAGCTCCCTGAAGACATATTTCATTTTTTCCAGTTTTCTGTAACTAAAGGTATCAGATGCGAAGCAAAGGGATTATGACGTCACGTGGTTTCGACGAAATGCATGTTGGGAAAATGCGTCACGCGACCTTGATTACGAAGAATCGTGAAAGAAATTTTGAAGCGAAAAGTTTTTAACACTTCAGAAAAAAATTAATTAAAATTCAACCAACTGTTTAATTTTAACCATTCTTGTTTTAAATCACGGAGAAACGTTATATTTATTACTTCAACAATTTTGAAATTGATAACAAAATTAGAACGGCGGATGCGAGAAATTGAAATTCCAAACGAAGTTTTTTAGGGTTAACCGACTATTTTTTAAAAATTTCTCAAAATTCAGTAAATTACGTTAGAAATTAAAAACTAACTTCATTAGAACGGAAATCGTGTGCTCTTTTCGATGGTGTATCTATTTATTTTTTTGTACAACTATCCGAAACCTATTGAGAAATTTGTGTGAAAAATCAACCAAAACAACACAAAATATTCAATAAAAATTTTCTAGATTAAATTTTAAAATTCCGGCTTCGACGTGCATTGAGTCACCATTAAGACTACCTGTGTGCCAAATTTCAAGGCTGTAAGTGCTATAGATTCGTCTGGACATCTCACGCACGCGCACACACACACAAACATTGCCTTTTATAAGTATAGATGAAAAGAAAAAAGGGATCGGCATACGGACGAGTTTTCTGGTTTGTTTACTTACAGTAAAAACCTTGCCTTTATCTGCTTGTAGGTTGGACTTCCTCTTTGAAGATCCTTTGACTTAGCATTACACCGGAAATACGTAGTACAGGCATGTAAACAAACCAGAAAACTCGTCCATGAAAATCAAACGAGTTACTACATAAGCCATTACATGAAACGAATCTAGTTATAGACAATGATAAAAATGAATTACTTTTAATATGCACAGCAAAATGAACTACATTTGCGTATATTAATATGCACAGAGGATACCTTTTCTATTAATGTTCGAATTACAAACGTGAAACATCGAAAAAAAATTTAAATTTATGAAATTAGAAACGAATTATTATATTTTGTTATCAAATGAAGCTAAATGACATTTGTTTATTCACTGTTGCCACTACTATCTAATTAATTGTTAATTACAATCAAATTAATTATAAATCTATCTAACATACGTAACATTTGAAAAAATAAATGAATTATTTAGAAAATCATCACCAAACCACCTTGACCATCATAAAAATACGGATAAGTAAAATAAATCAACGCATAACATATAAATATTCCCATAAAGGATACGCGTACCCCTCCCTATACATGGAATAATAACTGTCCTAAAATGACGAAATTTCATTAAAGTCACGAAAAGGAAAAACTAAAAAATGCATTTTCTGTCATTAAAATAAACTCAGACGATAATTATCTATTCGTCGTTGCCACAACTATCAAATTAATTGTTAACTTAAATAAATGTATCTAACGCAATATACTCCACTTTAGAAAACGGTAAAAATCCTTTGATCTCTAAAATGGAAAAAACGTCCGGTAAATGAAAAATAAACGAGCTACTTAGAAAACCATCACACGAAACGGGATATTGATTTTTAGTTTTCGTCTCCCTTTAATGAAGATAACTGGGACGAAAATTCATGTTATAAAATCCCGCTCAACTGGTTGCAAACGACAAAATCTCGAAAACAAATGATCTACTTAAAATGCGATAAAAATCGTTTTATACAAACATTCTAGATTCTTCTTTTTTTCATTATTATTATTTTCTTATTCTTTTAACTTGGTTCGTAGATTAAAAACGAAGGCGAAACAGAATATGGATTAAATTATCTAAATGAATCGTAATCGAATTCTAGTTGAAAGGATAATTCATTTGTTTCCGCTCAAAGTTAGAATTGAAGGCGATAAAGAATATAAATGAATAGAGGTTGAGAATATATAGCTTAAAATGTTTTTGATCGTGAATCAGAAAAAGATAGTAACGTCAGACGCTGGAAAATTTCTTGGAGTGTTTTTGTTTTATTTGACGTTAAGTAAAGTGATTGAAATTCTGTGTGTGTTGTGGATATTTGTAATGTATAATGTTTTTTATTAAAAATATAACTTTATTTTAACTGATATTCGTATATACAATTTAACTACGCTCAATTTAAATATTTCATGGGTTGTTTTTTTTCCGATTTAAAAGATATGAATGACTTCAAAATACGAGCAGACTATTATATAGTTGCCTCATGTTTTACAGTTGAATAAAAACTTTGTAAATGAGACGAAGATGCTAACATATAAATTGCGAAATCTGTCACATTTTTCCTACGATTAGATTGTAGATATTCTTCCATTTTTTCAGCAAATTACCACTGGTGTTGGTTACAATAAAATATTCAGAACAAATACTAATATCGATGACAAATGGTAGAATTGATATTCATTACAGAAATCAAAAACATTTCCAGAAAGTGTTGTATGTGAAAGATTTACTTTAACAAACCTCTGGCGAGATTAAACATCAGAAAAGAATATTAAGACTATAAAGGTAATAGAAAGGATAAATTCTATATATTTCTAAGATACGTGAAACATATTCTATTTCTATTGTTTTTTAAATAATTACAATATTTTTTTAATAATTATTGGTATTGTTATTAAAGAATATTGTTACGAAGATGTAAAGTTGTTTCCCTGACATGGTAATCTTGGCGACAAAAGGAATTTTCTAGAAAAATCCTGAACTGTCGTCCTATCTCTAATGTGAACCAGAAATGTCTTGAACCTTCTGGAGATTACATCACTTCCTATGTAATGACGTCACTTCCGGTTGAAAAGGTAAAAGCAAGCTCTCAAACCAAGAGTTGAGTTGGACTTGGGTCAGCAGTGAAGCTGGTGTACTAATAGACATTGAGTTCTACTGAAAGTGCTGTTTCAGAGATTTTATTTGTGTTCTCTTTTGTGAACTTATGCAAGTGCTGTTTTGTTACCTGAGCTACGTTTGTTTACCTAGAATTTCGTGAAATATAGAACTTTATTTTTTTATCCTACTTGTTGGGCTGCATTCACGTACACCCACCGGAATAATTTTTGTAACAATATGTATGTACGCATGTGTGTAGTCTTAGTGAGTAAGCCAGTGTTACTATGAAACTATAGAAAAATGGGTCTTTTTACAAATATTTTTTTTCTACATTTTGTGATTCATGTCCGATGCAAATATAATGTTCATTTTTTACTGCTGCATTTTATTTACCTGTGGGTCGCCACTCATGTCCCAGGAAAATATATGCATTTTCAGTTATTACGTTTATTACAATGCGAATGTTCAATCCCTCCACTCTGCAGGGGAACCACCTCGAGTACGACGATGAGAAGGACGTCGGAGTGAGCAAGTTCTCTATTCCCCTGGTTGTACAATAATGATGTTGTGGCTCGTTCGCGACACCATCGCCGATGACGGGGCGTACCTCCTTATAAGGGCTCCATGCAAGATGTAGTAGGTAACGAATGCTAGTAATTAAGTCTCTTTTGCATGGTTTTCAGCGCCTATCCATGGCAATCAGTTTAACTCGTTAATCCCGAGGCGACTTTTTTCTTCTAGCTCCTTTAAAACCGGTCTATTTTGGGAGGATACGACATGAATTGGACTCTTCCAACCTGGGTGGTCATTTACCCCACCCCATGCTGTAACCTTCTCTTAAGGCTCAAGGAAATGGGCTGTGGTGGGCAAGGATAATTGGAGCCCCTAACACGCTTATCTCCTAAGCGATCTCAGAAACTCCCCTCCCCTCAAAAGAAGCCAACCGCCTCAGACCGGCCTTCGACGTCGTTAAGGGAAAATTTCTAGACCGCCCCGGACCACCTCGCTCGGTATGAAAGGGTTATGAGAGGGGATTTTCTTTATGGTTGTTAATCTGCCATTTGAAAAAAAAAATCAAATTCATTTTTTTCCCATTTTCCACGCAAAAGAGTGTAAAGCTTGACACGAGTCGTCTGTAGAAAAATTTTAAAAAATACGAACTTCACTCATGTTGGGGGAAAGTAAAAGATAAATGGAATGTATGAAACCCCACCAGGCAGGGGTGAGAAATAAAAAGTGCTCAAAAATTTTTTTAATGACATTGTTCCACCCGCCTTGGGTGAAAGGTAATAAATAAGAAAAGAAAATATGTATACGTAGAAACATAAATAATATGAATAAATATATATAAAAATATAAATAATATGAATAAATATATATAAAAATATAAATAATATGAATAAATATATATAAAAGCGGGAGTTGTCTCCCCTAAACTTTCTCGTATACTCCTAACACATGTGGAGAAAAAATAAGCTGAAAGGTATTGAAACGAACAAGCGTCCCTAACGCAGTGGAGAAAAAAAGCTTGGGAATCGGAAGCTTGGAGGCGAAAGGCGTGGGTAGAAGCGGAAAGGATTAGCGCAAGTGAATCGCGCAATTGCGCAATAAAAGCCTCGCGTCATTGTGTGTTGAGAAAAGACAAATATGCGATTTGAACACCTTATTTTCGACCGATTGAGACGAAAATTAGGAACGGATCTGCAATTAATGTTAGCAGGCCTCAAACCGATTTTTATTTATCAACGCCCTAGGGTTTACGAGTTATAATGTTTAGAAGTTTGCGATTATACAGACCGACAGACAGTCAACCCTTTGACGGATTTGGCCCAAAATTTTATACAAACCTACATTCCTGGTGATAAAATTGTATACCAAATTTTATCCATTTATCTAATCAAGGTTTTGAGTTATAGTGTTCTCACGAACGCGGACAGACAGACAGACTTCCTGTAGACAGAATTTCTCCAAAATTTGATAGAAACCTACAAATTATCTGTAAAGATCACATACCGAATTTCATCCCCGTAGCTCTGATAGTTTTCGAGTTATCGTGTTCACAGACAGACATAATTCCAAAATTGTGTTTTTCGGACTTGGGGAGGTCTAACACATGGAGATTCGTCAAAATCTAGAGTTCGAATTTTTTTGACGATTACAATACTTTCTCTTTGTATATTTCGTATACGAGAAATTAATAAATAAACATACATAATCATAAACTTAAAAAAAGATTATAAAAATAAATAAATTTATAAAAATCAATATATTATAATAAAAATTAAAAAAAAAGATATTCATATTTACTACACATGTAACCCTATCCAACAGTGGCTAAGAGTTAGAGATGCACCTAAAATCATGTACAAAAAAATTGAAGTCTGAAATGTAATTTTGAAAAGAAAAAAAAAGTTGTTTATTATACAATTTCGGAAAGAAGGGGAAAAAGAAAGTTCAGTGTGTCAATCATTGGGATAAAAATAAAGCACTTATTCGGCTGCAAGTTATGCGGCAAGAATTCAAAGTAAATTTTTAAAAAATTGTGGAAATTAGACGAAAATAACAAGGCTTCCAAGCTGGTTTCATTGAATAAATCCTTCTTTTAATTTTATGATGATGTAAGTTTCATTATCTTCAGAAAATAGTTTCCGAAGTTACCGCCAGGAAACATACGAAATCGAAGAGCATTGCCAAATCTCCACTGGCAACGAATCAGTTTGGGTGTTTTTAAAGAATTTTTATGGATATGAATACAAAACGTTTAGTTGCATAATGCACGTGCAAACTCATTTTTGACAGCAGATTTTAGATTACACTTTTATGTGGAACATTCAGATTATTTTTATTTATTGTTAGCTGATACAAAGGCTATCTATGCATTTTTATGACAATTTTAGTATAAGAGAAATCGAATTTTCACATAAAATTCTTGCTCTTTAAATTTTCTGTTTTATTGTTCTTGTTTCTATCTACCATTCTATATCTTAATTTCCATGATAATAATGTTATTTGTAAATTTAATGTGGATAATTTTTTTCCAAATCCTGCTATGATAGTTCATTGCTCTTTTTAGTTGTCCAAATGCATGCATATCCGTGGGTTATATATGTGGTGATTTAGCAAGAATGTTTGTTGGTGGATATTGGATTGATATCTGTTTCTTGCTTCGTTTTTTCCAAAAATTCAATAGTGGATTTAGGTTGGATGGTTGACTCCTTTGTCTTGATGGAGTTCTACTGCTTGATGGGTGTGTAAATAAAGAAACGAAGTTTCTTCCTTAAATATTGGCAATAAAATATTATTTTGATAACGATAAATAGTTTTTACACGTTTGTCAATTCTCCGTATATTGTAATTTTCCATTTTATGCGAAACCAGCAACCAGCATTTTATTAAATTCCTTACTAAAAGCTTCTTTAGAATGTTTGAACCAGATTTCAAATTTTTCTTTCTCTTTTACGATCGTAAGTATATCTTTTTTTCCAAATCAATCGACTGAATGCGATCTAATGCGGTATGCTTCATCTAATGCCATAACATTTTCCCGTTTGTCAGCAGCAATGAAATATGTATGCAAAACAATTTGATGTGAACATATTTACAATTTACAGAACCTATTTGTATACAATGTTTTTAGATTTAGGAACTCGTGAAAAGGCTACATAAGTTACTTAATTTATATAGCTTAGCTTTTCAAAATAAGAGAAAAAGTGGGAGGGAACTGTGCATTTGTATGGTATTCAGAAGTCAATAAAAATCTGTATCCACTGATGCCTCATTCTACGAGAAAAAGTGGTGTTGACAACATTAGCATTGTTAGTAATTAGCATTGTTAGCACAATTTAATCTGCATTGTTCAGATTTTTCTTTTGATTTAAATTCTAAATAAACAATGTGTTTTTTGCTTACACCGATTACGCTATCCCAGAAGTCGGGAAAATATC